>VWZG01009713.1:1021505-1137454 GCA_013396735.1 Grallaria varia
AAAAAAGAAAAGAAGAGGAGAGAGTCAGAGAGAAAGAGAAGAGTGTGCTCTAAGAGGAAATCTCCCTGGGTTTAAAGGAAATTGAAATATGCGCATGGTAATCTGTGTCCAAAGCTTTTAGCACTTTAAAAAGTGCCAGTTGCTAATACCACTGGCTAAAATCAGCATTGCTTCAATTGCTAATGGTCCCAGTGCCATCCTCACCCACTCCTTCCCTCCACCACCACCAATTGGCTCCTTCACCCCCTTTGGTTTTTTGGGTTTTTGGGGGTTTTTGTTTGTTTGTTTGTTTGTTTGTTTTTTATTCCAGAGAAAAGTTTCAGTTTCAGGTTCTTTGGCAAAGGGAAGGTTACACCACACCATTTTGTGTATCACCATCAGCACCAAATCAGAAGAGACAAGGTGAAACTGGAGGTAACTCTAGTCTGAAAGGGAATAAACTGGGGCTGCCACTGAAAAAAATGTTTTTTTAAATGAAGGAAATAGCATTATAAGCACTCAGTATAGTTGCAGTGCTTTAAATGCTTTAGCTTTAATAGCAGAAGTAGCTGTTAGCTATGCAGGGAAGAGGTTTATTTATTTTCATATATGATACTTAATG
This sequence comes from Grallaria varia, assembly GCA_013396735.1. NCBI lineage: Eukaryota > Metazoa > Chordata > Aves > Passeriformes > Formicariidae > Grallaria > Grallaria varia. The sequence continues at coordinate 1,022,107 of VWZG01009713.1, forward strand.
TCTTACTGCTCCTTTAGGATCTGATTCAATGAGATATCTCCACAGTGGGCTTATTTTAAGGTGTCATCTTCAATTAACACAGATCTCAAGCACAAGCCTTCCAAAATAAGGTAACTGGCTTGGCAATTATAAGATTATAAATCAAAGATTTTATTTGACATTTCCTTTAGAGGATCCATGCCTCCAGCTTATTTGGTGCTTGGGTTTTTTTCCCTTCATGAAGGCGTAATCTTTGGAAATAAGTTTTTTAAATCAGCAAGAATGAAAGCAGATACGCTCACACTCAGCTCGGGGCATTCACAGAACCTAGATGTAATGCCCAGAAATCACAAACTTTTCAGTGCACTCCTCAAACTTCAGCTCATCAAAAATGGCACCTGAAAACACTCATGGGGTTTGGTTTGGCTTCATTTTCCTTTTTTGTGAAACTGATGAAATTAGGCCAAATACCAACCCTGACACTGATGAGAAGGACTTTTTTTCAGCTCTGACATTCTTGCACAGAAGTCGCAGAGTTGTTTTTCTGCGCTTCAGTGGAGAGCTGGCTTTGAGTCGGTGTGTGATGGACATCAGGGCCACGTGCATTTCTCTCTCAGAGAATGCATGGTTCAGAAAACAAAAAAGGCTTCTTGGCATTGCCCTGGCTTAAGTGGCAAAGAGCAAGACTTCAGCTCACGTCTTTAGCTCTTCTTCGTTCTACTGGATGCCAGAGAGATGTCCTCCATGGCCACTGCAAGGACACACAATCACTGGAACAGGGTTCCTTCCATGCTGTCAGCTGAGGTCCCAAACACACTGTCACCAGCAGAATTGCAAGGAAAATCCTATTTAGCCCCTCAGCCCGGGAATGCAGGCTTGGTCTGGCTGAGGAGCTGGTTCATGCATGTTTGGCTGGGGGCTGGAGCACTCACTGAGCTCACAGAGATGCAGAGTTTGAAGGTTGAGCTCTTAACATCTCTAAGGTACACACTGACAAACAGATTTATTTTTCTTCTGCAAATCATGTGGGTGCATTTTGATGGGACTAGCAAAAGCCCAGCCCTGACCTGAGGGTAAGCATGTGCCAACTGTTGAGGTCTTGCTTCCAAGGTCTGGGAGCCTTCGAGCTTCTCTGGAAAATGTCTGTGAGAATAGTTTAGCCTGGGCATCATATTTTCCCTCAGTCTCACTCTTAGAAATGTCATCATCATTTTAGCTTGAAACTTTCCAAATCTAATTCAGGCATAGACTGTTGAAAGTCTGGCAAAATTGTAGACTCCTGGATCTTCAAATGGGAAAACTCAAGGCAGCCTTGCAGAGAGGTGGAGGTCCCAGCTTTGCTGATGAGCTGTGACACCACGTGCTTCTTGAAATCCAGAGAAGCATCACCAGCCCACAGCCTGGATATTACAAACCTCAATATTGCAGTAGCAAAACTATTGCTATTTCTCAGCCCAATAAAGCAAAAAATGCATATGCAATAAATTGCCTTTTTTTGTTGTTTTTTCCACAGTTTGATTATCCGTCATGATAAGACATTAGTTAAAGCAGTGGTGACACTGTCTAATCATTCTTGTGAAATATAGACTTCTTTCTCCACTTCAGACAGAGCCGACATTAATACACATTTATGCAAAGCAGAGCTGGAGCTGTCAGGGGCTAATCTTTACAAGTATGATAAATGATGTTTATTTTCAGTGATGGAACGAAACACCCGGGCTGACAATAATTGTAATAAAAAGGACAGATCAACTTCTATAAAGTGATTGAATTACCAGTCTATTGCGTTAATGCCTGATCTTGGCTCTGTCATAAACCTGCTTTAGGTTACCAACGACTGTGCATTAGGAAACATCCACCTTCAAATCGACACCCTGCCCTTGACCTGTGAGAATGCAGGGGAGTCACTGCTGGATGCAGGGTTTGGCCATCCTTACTTAACATTTGTTTACAGTAAAGCAACGTTTCCTCTTCTCAGGCCAAAAAAGAAGCAACATGTGCCTCTTCAGTCTTGTAGAAAAGTTCCAAAATCTCAGCAGCTGCACATGCCTCCTCCACACACACGCACTGCCTGAGCACCCACACGCACGGATGTCGGCACTGAATTTTCACCCAGTGCGATGCAAGTCAAATTAAACCAACATTCACAAGGACCAGCGCAAGAAGCGTGGATTGCCAGAGGCCCCTCAAGCAAAAAAATGGCAAGAGGTTAACCTTCCTCACCTCCCTGAGCAAATGGCAGCGTCCTGCACTGGCCAAGGCATGACGCAGTCCAGAGCTGTGGAGAAAAAGTGCAAACGTGTGTCAGACCACTGGATCAAACACCCACATCCCTTGTGCAGCCAGACCAGACTCTGACCCAGACATGGGCAGGAGACATCCTCCACGTGTCCAGCGAAGACAAATAACTAAATGGCAGCCTTGAAGGACAGAGTTCTCTTTGCCTTGATCTTTAGTTTTCCAGAGAATGACATTTTAATAAAATATAGGCTCCAGAAAGTCCATAATTTATCTTAGCTTTATCTGTGGGTTTTGCTGAGTGGGTGCTACCACTAGAATTTCTGTGATTGCCCTGGCTGTGACATGAAGGAAAAAAGAAAAGCGAGCTTGCAGTCCATTCATGCATGGGATGACCAAAAATTGTCATGAATAACTGGGTCAATTGATTGCTTTGTAATTAACTCCGTCACAGTAAATAAAAACATCTTCAGTTTTCAGAATGGGACAGATGCTGTGGGAAAAAAGAAGGAAAGAGGCAAATAGAACAAAAGAGTGAGCAGTTATATCTGTGTATGTTTATACAAACATTCATGCATCTATTGCCCTGTGTTTCCCTCCAACTAGGACTTCTGACATAAAACTGAATAGGAAAGGTAAAATTGGGTTCTTCAACAATACCTTATAAAGCAATATCCTGGAAATGCTTCCTTCCAGGTCAATTGAAGCATTTGTTTGCATTTTTGGATTATTTCTTTTATAGGTGTTCCACTCCATTATGTATATATTTAATGTATATTTCATATTTTGAGTATTCCTTGTTTTCATTCCAGTCCAGATTTGTATAGTATTATTCTGTTTCATAATTCATTTTGCATTATTTCATGTGAACTTGTACTCTGGTATACATTAATGCACAGTGGTGCCAGAGAGAAGTCACATCAGACTAAAAACTTGAAATGTCCCATTCTGACAGCTGACTGTTGGCTGCTGTGAGTTTATTGAAATGAATTATTCTGTTGGGTTTTTTTTTCTTAAACATAAGTTTTTCCGAATTGACACACTCCCATGGGGTAGCTCAATTTTAGCAGAGCAGCGTTTTCTGACAGCAGACACTGAGCAGGAAACTTTCAGCCTTTCTCAGTTGTGTGTATTTGTCCGTGTATGAGCACATGTGCTGTGCTATAGGGCAGGACCCCACGGGAACTGGGAGCTGATGACCTCGGCTGGGCAGCCAGAGCCCTGATCACAGGCCAGATGATGGTTTCCAACAGCCCCAACTCCCGCTCAGCTGATGTTGGAAGGGTGATGATGCTCCTGAAGGTCCCAACAGCGGGAGTCATTATTTTGAAGCAATATGAAAAAAAGTAAATAGAGCTGATCTAGAGAGTTTGCTGGTTTTGTTGAAGAGCATCCCCTGCATTAACTTTTTCATGAAATAAAGTTCATTTCTGCAGGTTCTGTCTCTTCCTGGCATCGCCATTACAAGGTCACAGTCTCTGCATACCTGCCTGCAGTCAGAAATGTCCAGTGTGCAGCGTGGCTCCTGTGTGCACACCTGGAAACATCTGGGGGGAAGCCAACTGATGTGGCAGGTTGCTGGAATGGTCCCTCAGCCATCGGGAGAGAGGAGGAAGATGGGTAGCTGGACTTGCTCATTTAGCTGGTGCTGTGCTGGGGGTTTGAGGCTGGAAGCAGTTCTGACCGATGGATCAGGGATGACACCTACATGAGTGCAAATATCCCCTGTCCTGCTACTGGAAAGGGCAAGGAAAGCTGCCACCCAAGGTCCCTTTCTCTGCCTCCCATTTTCTACTCTGTGCACTGAGATTTTCTAAATACTCCACTGTTTTAATTATTAGAAATGGGTTATGTGCAAGGGATGAGCATGTTATAAAGAGGGCAGAAACCTCTAAATTATATCATACCCCAATTTTACACATCACATAACAAGATGTATTCTCCAGGGTGAATTATTGTCAGAGTGAAAATCAACGTCATTGGCAGCTAAAGATTGTTTTCCCCAGACAGCATTGAGAAAAGATCCAGGACAAGCCCCTGACCGTCCAGCACTGCCTGTGCCTACATTTTGATGGCAGAAGTGCTTGGGGGCTCAGTCAGAACAGCTTTAGCTGCTTCTGTCATGTCCCACACATCAAAAAGACATGTAGGGGTTTGTCATCTCCTCATGCAATAGTGTCAGCAAGACACTGGCACCTCAAAGTATTTGCTGACCCCAAACATATTGGAATTCATGAGCCAGCTATGCAAAGTGCACATTTTAGCTAAAAGAAAGAAAAAATACTTATTTTTAATGTATTTGAGATTTTCCTCTCTCTGGCCTTAGCTCAATATTTCCGAGCACACTGCAGAGTAAGACCTTGATGGCCAAGGGGACAGCAGCAGCCAGGTTGTTGCCCCCACAGCTCTGCCCGAAACAGCCTGACCAGCTCACACTCCATGTGCTGCTGGTCCAAACAGACTTGGGTGGGTTTTGCCTGGGGGAAGAGGGGGCACTTGCATAAGCTGCTCTGCCAGCAGTGATGCAATGACCCCGGAAAAGGGAATCATGGAATGTGCTGAATCAGAAGGCATTCCTGAGGATCATCAAGTACAACTCCTGGCCCTGCACAGAACAACCCAAGAATCACACCATGTGCCTGAGAGCGTTGTCCAAATGCTTCTTGAACTCAGACAGGCCTGGTGCTGTGACCACTTCTCTGGGGAGCCTGTTCCAGTGCCCAGCCACCCTCTGTGTGAAAAACCTCCCCTGACTCAGCTTGCTGCCATTTCCTTGAGTCCAGGAGAAAGCAAAACACAGAGACCTCATTCACTGGCACAGACCACAAGCAGGCATCTCACTGCAGCACAGAGCTACAGTGTGAGACTGGGGGAGAGCAGGGCCAGGGTGTTGGGGTACAGGTGCACTTGTTCACAGGCACTGCATAGTGGAGGGGTCATATGTGGGGCTTTTGTGGGACTGCCAGAGCAGAGAAAGAGCTTTCTGACACTTGAGAGCGTCAAAAGGCAGTGCTATGATAAAAAACTGCGCAAACAGCAGGAACATTTCTTTAATAAGTCTCCAGACAGATAAATCACAGCTTAAGGAGAGATTGCAGCGCTATTTATTAGTCATTTGTGCATGATTTGCTCACACCATTGGTAGTGGAATTTCTTTTTTGGGTATTTAATTTTCATCAGAAATGATTTGTGTGCTGCACAGCAGTTCGTAGTGACACCAATGCCCTGCAGCACACAGGCACATGTAACCAACACCTACAGATGGCTCCCGCCTCCAAGAAAAGTGCTGGCGGTGACCTCCTAAAGGAGATGCCCCAGTGGTTAAATGCATCAGCTTTCATGTATATTTTCCTTGTTTTTTGGAGCTGTTAGGTTTCCTTGCGTGGCTGAGCAATACCCACCAGGTAGCAGATGGTCCTTTGAGCTGGGTTCCTGTTTCCAGCCATTTCCACATCCCAGTTTCACACTGGGAAACGACATGCTGGGTGGTAATGGGTGACAATGCATAGAATGGGAGTTAAAATGTGTGATGTTAAGGAAAACAGAAATCATTAAACACACAGAGATGACTTTCTAGAAGGTTGAGTTAAGTTAAATGCCACCCCAAATTGTACCTGCTGTTAATATGAGGGGTTAAGCCAAAGATGAATTTTCTTTCTGTATGTGACATCAAGTAATACAACAGTGATAGGACTAAACTGACATTGTAGAAACTCTAGAGCAATTATTGTTGTACAGGAGAGGTCTTGCTATTTGATGCTTCTTTGTAGAAAATACATTGCAGGTTTTGGAGAAGTCATTAGCTGTCTCTCAGAGGAATTCATTGTGGGACCTAATGGTTTGATGGCAAGTATTGCTGGGCAATTTTTACATTTCCACTAGCAAGAGGCACCAAAGCAAGATCTTGCATGGCTACCAGAAGCTTTCAAGCTCTCCAGGACTAACAACAGCAAAGACTACTTGAAACAGTTTAGTTTACTTACAAATTAAGAATTATCTCCAGCTCTTGTGTTTCTGATAGTTCCAGACACATTCCCTTCTTCACTCAAAGCCTCACTTACCAGAAACAGCTGTAAACCAAATGGTTTGGACTTTGGAAGCCATTAGCTGAGAAGCATGAGGAACCCCAGACTAAGGCTCTGCCATCATGTAAAATCCATTTTTTACTTCATTCAGACACACAGAGAAATTTAGTCCCTAGTCTACTCCCTGCCCAAGTCCTTGAACCCGCAAGAAAGACTAGCAGATGTTCATTAGTGCATTGGTAACTAGAGAATTGGAGGTACTTGTCAACTATGTATGTGATGAATAAATGCTGGGAAGTTTCTGCTGGGGAACAGTATGTTTGGTTTGGGGCCAACTGGATGCCCTCAAAAAAGGTGCGTGAGGGTGGGGGATTTATGGTCAGCAGCTCCACTTTGTTGTTCCTGCTATTATTAGTTTTAATTGTAAGTGTGAGCTGCCAAACACCTGTGGGTATCTACCCCCTACCTAAACATTACAATTAGCAAATATTTGGGTGAGATTAATGATTTTTTCGAGGTTTAATAAAGATTTGGCTGCTTGTGGGTATAATGTCCTCCTACTCCCTGGAACCACAGGAGCCTGGACGTCCCAGTTATCCCACAGATCAACCATCAAGAAGAGCAAAGCTTGCACAGGAGCACCACAAACACCAACACTACTTGAGGTCACAATATGCTTCCCAAACTCGTCTTCAGGCTTGCACTTACCCAGCAAGGTTAGGACATTTTCCTTCCCCTCCAGAACCTGAGCCCATCACCAGCTCCTCCAAAATCCATGAAATACCCCCCACCCCCTGGGTAGCTCTCACTCGCCCCAGTCAGTCTCTTTTAAAAGGAAAGAAATACTTGCCTCAGCATTGAACTACACTGTGTGTTTCCCAGGCTGGCCTGGGGCTGCAAACAAGGTAACACTGCAAAGAAAAATCCCGAACCGTGCAAGCGAACAACGGCTTGGCGGTGGAGAAGCTGCTTCACTTTGAAAAACTCAAATGTTTAAGCACTTCTTGGTAAAGTAATTGAAAAAATGTAACATTGGCCCAACAGGAGAAAAGCCAGTGCTTCTCCCAAGGCAGCTGTCTGTGCCAGAGCTCTCTCTGTATGTAGGAGTGAGCAGCTCTCTTCAGTCTGTTAGCAGAAAAGTAACTGAAAGTGACCTGTTGGGAGCTGTCTCCACACAGACAGGCATGTGGACACAGAGACATGCACACACACGGAGCTTTGATATGTGGGTCTGGCTTAATTATAGCTGGCAAACGCAAAGGCTAGACATGCTTGAGAATGATGCTTGACAAAACTGTACTCCACAAAGGGGAACTTGGTTTCCCAGAGTAAAATAAAGCAGATAGCGGCCGCATCTGGATTTTTTCTCACTCTCACATCACTCTGCATTTCCTGGTTAGAGCTGGGATCTCCCCAAGAGAGGCTTTTCTTGTGGTATTTCTAGCTGGGACTGGATGTACCACAAATCTCATGAGAAGGTCTTCCCTTCCAAGATTCATGAGCTGGAGGCTCATGAGGCACAAACAGTTCAGGGAAGTGATCGACTGTGTGGATGCTTTCCAAGCTCTCAGCCTTTTGGGGGGTCCGGTAGCACTCACAGTGAGTCCCATCTCACTCCCTTCCCACCAACATGGACACTGGCTGGAAAGCTCCTTACTTCAAAAATTTAAAAGAGAGACAAGAAGTTCTGCTGTGTCAAAGCAGGCAAGGCTTAGAAGTCTGCCTGACTGCTTCAAGGCCATAGAACAGGCATCTCAGAACGGCTGCTCTAGTTGGTAATACGCTAAGAAGAGAGGGACACCACAAAATCATTCAAGTGCTGATTTCCACTTCTAAGGGACACCAGCTGTGCTACGTGCTGGGAACAATGTCCAGTGAGAGCCTCAGACCTCAGGCCAACACAAGCCTTTCACTCCAGTCAGTTGTTGTCCAGTCCATCTCCATAACACACATATGCCTCTGTACTTGGACTCTGGGTTTTCTGAAAATACAAACCAAGCACTTTGGAAGGCATTTAGCTGATCATGGGATACTTAAGATCTCAATTTGCTATCCATAAAAACAAGAGGGAGAGAGAAGTAACAGCATTTCCTGTCTGCCTTGAGACCTTGTAAAGATTAATGCATAGAAGAACAAAGTGCGTCAAGACTTTCCAAAGGAAAAGCAAGTTAGAAAGTAGCACTGAGGAGGAGTGTGTTTCAACACAAGATTTGTTTATTCCAGATTGTTCCTGTCCAGGAGAGATTTTAAGGTTCAAATTAAAGCCGAATACATGCATGTCTCTCTGTGCTCCAGAGGGAACTGGTTAGTGTGTGGGCATATAGGAATGCTCTCAGGAATAGGATGTTTGGAAACTATTGTGAAAACTGCGGTCAAGAAGAAGTAAAACCTACTGAATTCCCTGAGGGCCCTTTACTGCCAACCACTCAGAAATCTCCTTATGGGCAGGGGTCTGTGGATGCAGACTTCCCTGCTCTTAGACTCAAATGCAAAGCCTGGAGCCACAAAGTCTGGAGGGGCTCTGCCACCAGGTGTCAAATCTGTCCCTCCTCTTTCTGTCTCTTGTGGCTTCAGAGTAGCTCATGCTGAGACCCCAAAATCCAGCAAGCACCTCAAAACAACCTTGGCACAAACCTCCTGCAGGGGTAGAGACCCCTTTGCTATGTAATCCTGCTCCTCAAGCACACAACGCTCCTTCCTTCCACTTCATCATCCTTCAACCTGAAGGCTTGTAGCTCTGCCTGTCCTGGAGGAAATCTCACTCTAACAGTGTGTTTTGGCACAGTATGTGCTGGCCGGGGTCACATCGCATGGGAATTGTGGTATCATATTTTAGCACAGGACAATGGGGCTTCCAGGACCTTTTCTTTTCACATGAGGCAGCCACTATTCAAGAAGTGTGGAGACAGCTGGGAGCTGCACGCCCTCCAGTTCAGTCTGCAGCATCATGCTGCATGTTTATTTCCCTTCTGGACCCATGAGATATATATTCATGAAAGGGGACCTTTCTCTCCAGGAAAGTGAATACTGTGTATTCAGGCTTTCTTCAACTAACGAAAGAAAAAAAAAAAAAAAAAAAGGCATAAAATTCAGGTCCACCATCTCCTGGGCTGTATTAGGAAATGTCTACTATAATCATGAGGTTATCTGAAGAAAACTGAGTTATTTCTATTTAAGCACTCATCCCTGCGTTTCAGCACAGGACACACTGCCCCTGCAGCCTCATGCCACAAAAACAACCACCTCAGGGCTACAGGAACTACAGGAACCTTCTAAAGTTAATGCAGATACCTTTAGATTCAAACACATCACTGGTACTTTCTCTCAGCTGAGTTAGACCTTTTGTCACATCCCATCCCAATCAAGACTAGTGTGCACAGGAAATCCATTGCATGGAAAACATAGGCATTTGAGCCTGTATTATGCACCCCAGTGCAGTGCTGAGATCACAAGCACTCCAGGATGAAAACAGCCCCGACTGCCCAGCTATACAGCTTCTGTTCAACCAGTTAGCCCAGAAGAGCTAGAGAGAGACCCCGCTGAAATGCCATCCATGTAGCTTATCCATTTAGACTTCAGGTATTTCAAAGAAACAGTCAGTGCTTCCACCCTCCCCTGAATTTAAGAGGTGTGCAAATATAAATCCAGGCAGGATGTTTGAGTGACGGGATCCTGGCACATCCCCAGTCTGCAGCACCCGTCACTCTTCCTCCTTTGAACTATTATATTAGACAGTGCAAAAAATTCCTAAGATGAAATGTGATACACCAGAGGCAGGGGAGAGCGTGGGATGCTGAGGCTGGTGCATCGCTCCCTGCCTCAGCCTCTCACTGGGGCTCCAGCTCTGAACTCCCACAAAGGAGTCTGGAAAGCTCAAACTAAAGTCAGCAGGCACTGAAAATTTCAGCCAGTCTTTGGTCTAGCTGGAGTCAAGGGCCTTGGGTGCTGACCCATTATTGCATCTGTCACTTTGCCTGGACACACTGAGCCTGAGCCTCAAGGAAGATTTGGGTAATGGGAAAAGGCACACAGAAGGAGTGCAAGGGGTAGAGGATAGATCAGGAAACAGTGATATCTGAGTGCAGGTGTGGGAGTGGGCTTGAAATATGCAATGAACGACAGCCAAAAAGAAAAACACTTTTCCTGCCCAGCATGTATTACACAAGAAGTCAAGGGCATCAAGTGCAGCAAAAAAAAAAAAAAAAAAATTCAGGTTAGAGAGCAAAAAACTCTCTCTAAGGATAAGAGAAATGCAGACTGTGGGGCAGCTGCAGAATTTTCCTCATTAGAGCCCTTTGAGAACTGGTCAGATGAATAAATACCTGTCTAGCAGGAGCCAGGTGTATTTGATCCTGCCTTCAGGCATGATCTCTTCAAGCCTTTACCACTCCTCTGATCTTCCAGGGTGTGTAGAAGGAGCCCAGGCACACCAGCCACCTGGGGCTGCTGTGAATCCCAGTGCTGGGCTACCACGGGGAGCACTGGAGATGTCAATAGGAAACCACTTTCTTGAGGTGGCAAGGCTCCCACTGCCAACCTGCTCATCTGCCCCTCCAGGCTGGGTATAAATTCTACCTTGGAATAACTCATGCACCTGGCTAGAACTGCTATTAGTGCAGACACGTTTGACTTGTGGCAGGGGGGAAAGGGGAGATACAGGGAGTTAATATCAGTGGAAAACACTAAAGGTGCTGTCACAAGTATGCAGGCAGTGCAGACTCGTGGGTGAATCTCACCAGCTCCGTGATGGGCTGTGGTGATGCGAGCCTCCCTTGCAATCAGTATGAACACTTCCTCCGCCCCTCTTTCTTTTCGTTAGATACAGCCCATTCCAAACTGTATTTCCTAAGACCAATCAGTAAAGGGTCTTCAAATACCCACAGTTGTCAAAGCAAATGTACTGGAGCAGCGGTGACAGTGGCTGGTGTTGAGTGGGACACAGTGCTTGCTGGGTGACTGCCATCCATACCTTGCTCAGCGCCCTGTCTGCTCCCCAGCTCTCCCCCAGAGCTCTGCAGCAGCGCCCCTCCTGCATTTGGGTCTGCTGGAATCTCCTCTAGATAGGAGGTCTTTGGCTTTATAAGACCCGCTTCGCTCGTGCTCAGCTGTGAGAAGCGGGAGGATTTTTAGCCAAGCTCTTCTCTACCACCTAGTGGGAAACCAAATTTTTCCTGACATGGTGAGCACAGTGCTGAGTGGGATCTCTAGCTTGATCCTGAGCAATCCCTTTGCAGCCCATTCCTACTGGGGACATCCCAGCAGCCCCAAAGTCCAGAAGAGCACTGGGTGATGGGTCCCTTCCTGACTTTTAGCAGCATTCTGTCTTAGGGACCAGGAAGGCATGGTTGCAAAAAGTTGTCCCCTCCACTATTCACTATTTCTACTGCAATTAGGGACTATTCAAGCCTATTTTCCAGTCAGTCACCAAGAAAAAGGACACCTTAATTTACAGCATCTCAATTCCTCTCAATGCACCACCCACATACATACAAATAAAGCTGAATTTTCCACTTGTGCATAAATTTGCCCTGTTTTCCTGCCTCCATCCACCCCAGACAAGGTTCAGGTATGACCTACAAGGGCCCAAGCTGTCCATAGCCTCCAGAGCTGTGCTGACCCTGCAGCCCCTGAGCACAAGCCATGAGCGTCCGGCCCCATGGCAATGCTTGGAGGAGCGGGGCTCTGGCCAAACTCTGGTGCAGGTAATTGCAGTCTGTGCACTTAAATTCCCCCCGCAGATACAGCCGCCTTCATTTCCTGTCCTAAACTGTGGGGTAGTGTTGCAGCGTGTTGTTAAACAGCTGCCGTGCGCTACCCAGAGGGACTTGTATTTCTGCCGTGGGTGGGTTTGGCACGCTTCATGGATGGTGAGGAAGCAGGCAACAAGGGCGCGGGGTTAGGCTGCTGCTTCCCTCCTCGCTTCCCCAGCATGGTTTAGGCACTGCTGCCTCTCTATGCTCTTTCTCACGCGGCCAGATTCTGGACATCTGCTTCCCCATTTCTGGCAAGCGAGCGCCAATGGGGAAAGCTCAGCTTTCCTCCAAGAGCTGCTGGATGGGAGGAGACAAAGGGTTAACGGTGCAGCCGAGGGAGGGTTCTCCTTGCAAACTGGAGACCCCTGCAAGTTTTATGGGGAGGGTTGATGGGGGCGGAGGGACACGTGGGGGGAAGAGAATTTGCTTTATGGCTTTGACAGGAACTCCCATCATGGTATAATTATGGAAGCGAGAAGTCTGCGTGTAATGAAGACCATATGCCGTGTTAAAACACACATGCACAAATATTAGGCTCCCGTGAGGCCTGCGGGGGAGCTGGGGAAGGGGATCAGGAAGGGGTGGGGGACCCAGCCCTCCCCTCAAGTCTCCGCACAGATTTTCCAGCCCAGTCACAGCCAGGGCAGCAGGCATGCAGAGTGGCTGGGGAGCCTGGGTCAGCCAAACAGAGCTTGTTTGGGGTTAGAAACATCCGGTTTGAATAACGCTGAGTGGAGGGAAGGACCCCAATGCCAAAAAATAGGGGGGTTGCCCTGCATTGCTGCAGACAGCCCCTGAGAGCAAGGTTTCCTTCAGAAACAGTTTTTCTCCAGGTCCTGCTAGAGTTTTTCTCTTTCCTTTCAAACTGTCCTCGCTGCTCTTTCCTTGGTCAAAAACATCTGCATGCAGCTGCCTGTAGAGGCAACCAGCCCTCCTCCTCACCCAATCCAGCTGTGCTGGCAGGGGCAGCGGGAGCCACACGACATCCCCAAGCAGCTCATGGGTTGGGTTAGATGACTTCAGCAAACACCAAGGCCACCCAGCTGGTGTTTGAAGTCCCCATGCCATCCTCTCCAACACCCTTCCTGTGTTTTATAATCATGGCTTATTAATCTTTCCTCTCCAGTTCTCTCATGTCTTCTGCTTCTCATCTCCCACTCTCTATGGGTCTTTTTGGCTTCTTTGAGGCTGTTTCTTCCTTTGCTGGTAACTTGCTTGCAGGATTATGGTCTTCCCAGGTCACTTTCTGCATCTGTCACCCCCAAGTCCCTGTGACACCAACACACCCTTGCCCCCACGCCCACACTGCCAGCCCACCAGGTCACACTCGCCTCAGCACATTCAACTGCCCATCACGTCTCTCCGGGAGCTGTTTTCCATATTAACCTTCATATGGATGGACATAAGCCATCCTTCACAAGCCTGAAAACCCTTTACAATGTCCATCCCCCACCTTTGTCCAGCCTTTTCCCTGCTGACAGGATAGACTCTGACCTGGAGATGATGATCCTGTTTTTCCCTACTCTGGACCATTTTCTGCCTGCTGGTGGTGGCTTAACTGGGAGCCCCAGTATGAACTGCCCGGCACTGGCCTAGTTTGCTCTTTCAACTCTTTTGACAGCAAAAAAAAGAGGAGCTGTTGCTGTTGTGTACCGGGGCTGGAGGTGAGAGCTGTGCAGGAGGTGCTGTGGGCAGCAATGCTGTTCTCCTTGCCAAGCAACATGAGCAGTGTCCAGCTGCAGGTCTGGCTGGATTCAGCAGAGGGATACAAGGGTACAGGAAAGCAAAACTGATTAGCTCAACATAAGCTCTCCTTGCATCAAAAGAGGGAAAAATACATCCCTCTGTCTCTGTTGGAAAAGAGAGGTGAGAGGAAAAAATCCTCTTACCTGTGGAGGAAATACCAAGTGTAACAGTGGATTATTGCAACTGTTTTCACTGGGATTGTCGATGTGCAGGAGAAGAGAACCCATAAATTGTATATGCCTTATGTTTCATACAGCCTCCACATAAAATATCCTTTTCATTTATCAATACATACAGTATTGGGTGTCCTCCTAAAAAAAGTAGCTGCTTTCTACCACCAAAAGCTGTTGCTATATATTCACTACAGACACGGGGTTTGGGAGCACAACTCCCACAGCATTGCAGGGCAGTATTAGAAGAAGGTTACCCACTCCAGAGGGGAAGAACTCACATTTCCCAGGCATGCAAAGGGGAACCACCAAGATCACAGCATAAAAAATACCTAGACGAATGCTGCTGCCAAATGCCTGCTCATTTTGGGATGTATCTGTCCTCTTCACCTTATCAGTCTAAGTTCCTTCAGCTTGTTTCCCATCCACACCTGCATTGAGGCAAAGCAACCATGAGGATTCAGCGTCAGGAGCAAAATTTTTAATTGTTGCTGTATTTAGAAGTATCCCTCACCACAGTAGCTGAAAGATGCTCATACTCAGAGCTCATCCTCCCCCATGCTCACTACACACATGCTGCAAACCCTCCCCTCCATCTCCAAAGAGGCCCAACGAGCTGGGCAGCAACGCAGTGAAATTTCTACAGCTCCTGCAAACTTGTACATCGGTTCGTACAGGGGAGAGCTGCCACACGGAGGGGAGTCACAGGTGCAGTGCCAGTGGCCTCCCTCCGCTGGGGACAGCAGGGCGAGGAGCAACTTCTTCTTTTCCTGGTGTCTGCTGTGATCCGCGATTCCCGTCATGCACAGTGTGTCATTTCCCATGAGTACCTGCCTGTTTCTGCCATCTGCCATGATTTATAGAAAATGGGCAGTGATTAATAGCCCAGTCAATGCCAAGTGAAGCCATTTTCTTTCATTTACCTGCTCCCTGACCTCCCTGCACAGTCCCAGACAGGGGCTGGGAAAGTGTATTAATCATGCACTTAAAATATATTTAAAAGGGGAGATTGGTTGGGAGCTGGTGGTATTTATGGAGTCGTTTTCTACAGAGGGTGCAAGCTAATTGCCAGATAAAACAAATGGTCTCTTTGAAATGGAAATGAGTCACTTGGAGGTACTCAGTGTTTGGTCCTTGAGTGATGCCTCAAATACACACTCCTCCTCAGCCTCTGTCACCTACCTGAGCCCAAGTCCAGTGGGCAGCTTTCAGACACCAAGGATGGAGGATGATGCACCAGCTTGAAGTGTGATCACAGTGCTAAGAGGTCTTTGTCACCAGAGAGGTCTGTGCTCCCACCATAGCACGGTCACAGGACCAGGGCAGGGGACTGCAAGGGTACAGAAAAATCCTGCCAGGCTACAGTCCCCCTGAAGAGTTCCTGTAACAGAGGGAGGATATTTGGGGGAAAGACCTTGACTTCCTAAGACACAGACTGTATTCCCAGAGGATATGGAGGCTTTTGGTCCCTATCTGGACCCACAATATGAACAGTCAGTAGGAGTGCTCCAGATCAGCTCTCCAGACACTAGGCAGGCTTTCCATGCCATTTTTATGAGCTCTGAGCAGCAGGACAGACCCTGGGGCTCCCCATCTCCCAGCAGGACCCGGCAATTTCTTGAGGATAAGTATTAGTGCCCCTTGCTTCCCCAGCCCCGGGACAGGAGCCTCTGTTCACTTCTGCCCTCTGCAGCACAGAGCCATGATGTCATATCTGGAGTGGCACCCCACAGAACCACAGAATGGGTCAGGTTGGAAGGGACCACAGTGGGTTATCTCATCCATCCTCCCTGCTCAAGCAGGGCCATCTCAGAGCACATGGCACAGGATTGTGTCCAGATGGTTCTCGAATATCTCCAGTGAGGGAGACGCCTCAACATCGCTGGGCAGCATTTTCTGGTGCTCAGTCACCCATACAGTAAAGAAGTTCTTCCTCGTGCTCAGGTGGAGCTTTATTTTCTTTCCTTGTGCTACAGCCCAAGGGCAGCACCACGTGCACCATGTCCAGCTCTGTGTGGCCTCCTGGAAAATACCACTATGCCATGGGCCCCTAAGGACAGATGGGGTTGATAGCAATAAAACGAAAATCCCCTGTCAAGCCAAACAAAATTATTGAATTATTCTCACCAGCCGGAGACCAAAGGTTTGTTGACAACTTAATTAACTGTGTTTGTAATGAATTTTTGGCCACATGCAACAGACTAATTATCAAAGCAAACATTAATCTCTTTCTAGGCACATCAAAGTATTGAGAGTACAAAATATTTACATGAGTCTCAGATAAAATTCTTTGCACTAATTCTAACATAATTAAAATTATGTTGGGGCTAAGGTAATTATGCAAGGTGCTTTTGTGGCATAACAATGTAACACAAGACCTTATTTTACAAGTGCTTATTTTTACCTAGAGTCAATCAGCAAAGTCCTCAAGCGAATGTAACGTCTATTAAGTGCACTTTCGAGGGAGAGAAAATAGCACCACTTTTAAGCTCAGTTAAGGCACTTTAAGCAGCCCACTAAAGCCAGATGAGATAAACCACCTTCATTATTTGCATTATCTGCACTTTTCCCAGCAATAACTAGACATGAGTTTTAAATGGCCCTTGCAGCATTTCCAACTGCCTCTGTGCAGTAAGTGATGGTTTGCTTTTTCTTTCCTTCCAAGTGCTGTCCTGAATTTGATGACTGAGAGGTGGAGCAGACTGCGTCAACCCGTTGGTTCCTAAGGGACATCCTTCCCAAGAACAGGGTGCATGACAGGAAGAGAGAGAAAGAGCAGAAGGGAAAATGACCTGCTATCTTTCTGGGCTGAGAAAGATACCAGAGAGGAATGCACCATGACACAAGGCTGGCACCTCTACACAGGAGGTGGCAATGCCTGAACACATCCCAAAAGCCTCAGAGAGCAAAAGGGGATCATAGACCACCCCTGTTAGTTCCATACACTCTGCCTGGCCCTGCAGAAGTGGCTGTCCCAGCCATTCCCATGGCTGGAGAGATTAACTGGCCACGGTGAGCTCGGAACCGGCTGCACGTCACCAAACACCTGCCTGCAGTGCAATGCACTAGCTAAGCCTGCGCATGAGAAAATGACCAAAAGGCAAGATCATTCCCAGGTCCCACCTGCCATCTGTGCTGAGAGTTACTTCTGCTAGGTCACAGGAGGTGACCCAGTTTCAGGGAGCGGGTCCCAAAGATGTTACTGCATCCCTGGCCATATCCTCCTCTCCCTGCAACCAGCACACCTGCGCTGCTCTGACCTAGGGCCTCATGGAGTGGGCCATGCAGAGAGTCCATGGTGACCCACAAAATCCTTCAGCTGATGAGCTAAGGCAAATTGTCTGACTATTAAAAAATAAATAAATAAATAAATAAATAAATAAACATGCTGCCTTAGATCTACGTCCCTGAACTGCAGAGACATGGCCCAGAGGTCCCCGACTTGCTTCATCCCTGATGCATTTGTCTGTGTTTGCCTGGTGCTCTGAGCCATCACGAGGAATCTCCAGTCCTGGAGATGAACAGCTTGTTACTTGACATTGGCACTCACATTAAGTTTTTCACTCTTCCTCACTGTTTTGTGAGCTTCATGCCCTGACTGCCAGTGATGGGCAGAGCTGGATGCCTTCATGGGTGCAGCAGCCTTGTGGATCTTATGGGCATCTTAGGATGCCCATCTGGCTGCTGACTCCTCTCCCAATCCAAAATGAAGAGAGTACCCTTTGTGTGTGAGTTGTAGCAGGCTGGAGCCTTCAGCAGTTGTTAAACCTGCCCATTCCTCCCAAAACATGGAGCTCAGCTGCCTCCTTGCCCACACACTGGGTAAACCAGCAGCAAGGCCACGGGGACTGATGCTGCACCACCACTCAGCAGCTGCAGCTGTGAGGAGCACCCACTCCCAACACCATCCCCACTGCAGATGTCAGGGCATATGTTCCTGTTTTCACAACTCCCAAGATCAGCTCCTTTCCATGACCTTTGGAGACATTTGCCGGCAGAAAGGCTGCCTTTGAACAGATTTCTGCCTAGGTTTTACTTCATTAATCAAATAATTTCTTGACACAAAACACCAAGGACTCGCTGGGGGTGTGAGGCCAGAGAGTGGTGCCATGCCAAGCAGCTCTGAGGGGCTGCTCAGTGGCATTCCTACAGACACACAGCTTTGAGGAAATTGTAAAGCTTTCAGCTTAAAAAAAAAAAATAATTTTTTCAAAAAAATTTGCAGAGCTTAAAATAGAAAAAAACTGGTAAATTTGGAGCAATGACAAAAACAATTCCTCCCAGCCCTGTTTTCTGCACTATGACTGTCATGCTGGTAGGGCTGCAGTGATGAACCCAGACCTGACTGGTGGGTTTGTCCCTGTCTCTGCAGATGGGGCCACCCCAAAAAAGTGCAGGTCTAGGGAGCGACTAGGTGGAAACCCAGGCTCATATCGACACACCCACCCCAGGCATACTCAGCTAGGCTAGGACCACCTAAACCCACCCTAAATTACTTGCTCCCTGAGGCTCACAGAGGCTGGGGCACAACTAGAACCTCTCTTATATTTCAGGCTTTGGCACCAAATCACCCTGGAGTCAAAACAGCATTTCATTTTCTGACTGGGTCAGACCTCTGATTTAATACTTTACAACTTTTTTTTCCCTCCACAATGAACAGAGCATCAGATTTACCAGAGACAGAGATTAAGAGGCACATGAATGAGCAGAGAAGACTAAGATCTTTGATGCTACTCACTCTCAGCAGGTGGATTGCTGAGAAGACTTTTTATTCAACTTCCCATCAAGCGAGATGAGGAACTCTTCATGGGTAGCAAGATCTCTAGAAACAGCTCCCTTTTTGGTATTCATATCAGCTGGTGTTACTGACCACAAGACAACTAACTTTACACCAAGAAAAACAGCGCAATATCACATCTCAAGGTCCTCAAAAGGTGAAAGAGCTGTAGAGAGATTATATGGATTTCTCCCATCATGATGGAGATTAGACTAGAGTTATTCAGGATACCGGCCCTGCCGTTTGGCCATATGAGTAACCAACCAGTTATTTGTCCTGATACATCTGATGGATGGGATGGAGGAAAACCTGGTCATTAAGACTATGTGCAGAACAGAGCTGTAAGAGCCTTTCCTTTCCCTGCCTCTCTAACTGAAGAGTTTTGGCACTTGTTCAGCATTTGAGTAGATGAAGCCAAGTCCGAGCACCCGGCAGACTCCAGTGCAGTGCTGCTCCTTAATGCCCACTTGCCCAAAAGACGACTCCCACGTTCCTCAAGTTTCTGAGCAGCTTTATGTTCGGGGGTATTTCTTAAACCTTCAAAGCTCCTACAGGATTAGCGCTTGGCTTAACCTCTGGCAGAACTGACAGGTGCTTTCGGAGCTGGAAAGATTTTAGGGCTTTGTCCTTGGCCTCTCAGCAGAGGCCAGGACCTTTATATTCATGTCACCTCCCAGCTAGAGAGTTGCTGGGGGTACTCCCTAGTAGCAGCCTGCAGAGAGGGGAGAGGAGCAATGCACAGATGTCACCCTCAACATCTGGAGCAGCTGAGATTAAAACACAGCTGGGGAGGAAGGCAAGCTTTGGAGGTGCAGGGAAAACCAGAAAACATTAGTTAGGGGAGTGGCAGGCTACAGACTGGTACGAATAGCTTCTGCTTAGGTTGCTCTCAACAAAGAAGCACAGGAGTGTTGGTTAGTTGTCTGAAGAAAATTGTGATAGCTGTTCAGTGCACTGTTTTTTAGCTGCTTGCAAAACCAAATGGTCTGGGAGCCTTTACTGTGGTAATCCAGCAGCTCCACATAGTTTTGGGGCTTTTTTTCTTTTTTCCTGATAAAACTTTCTTGAGATAAGAGGTATTAACCCAATATTAGTGATAGGAAACAGAGACAGAGAGAGCTTAGGTATCTAAAGGTTTCTTATCACTGGCATAGACAAAGTTATTCAGCATCAGTACAAAAGGCACATGAGCGCTCCTTTGTGTTTTAAGAAGTTACAATAACTCCAAAATCTGGATCTGAGTATGGAGTTGTTTAATTTTAAAAGGCATATTTGTAACTTTTACAACATTACATTTTCAAGTTATGAATGATAAAGACTGGGAATTAAACAGATACTGAAATTGTCCCACTGCCTAGCAGGGATGTCATCTGAAAATCTGGGGGGGGGAGAAGGGCTTGTAGGAAGAGGAAATCTAAGAAAAAATTAAATCCATGAACATTTTCCTCTTCACAGCTACGAAGACTCTTGGCCTCTTCTCAGAAAATAATTATCTCATGTTATTCCCAAATTATTACCCTCATCACCCTGAAAATCATGGGAATTATTTGACTAAACACTACAAGATCACAGTTTGGGGGAGCAGAAGGTCTGATCCCAGCCTCTACACCAGCCCCTGCCACCAGCTGTCCTGTTTCGAGGCCAAACATGAAGAAAAGGGGTCAGGGTGGGCTTCCCTACCAGGGTGGACCAGCTGCTACATCCCTGGGTCCCCGTGAAATTCCCAGGGCAGCAACCAGCTCTCTGTGGGGGCACCCTGGACCTCCAGCCCTCCTCAGAGCCACCAAACTGCTGATGAACCCAAATGCTGCTGCGGGGGCCGGGAGGCATCTTGGTGGGCGGGAGCAAGACTTGGGCTTTTCCTTCCAGCTGAATCAGAGCTAAAACTCTTGCCTACTGCAGACCAAAATTACAAATCTTTATTCATAAATCCTTAAGCCCCTTGTGGCGAGCAAGCAAATCCCCTTGCTCCGGGGAGGACAAACCGCCGGCAGCGGGCGCAGCGCCGGGACGAGCCCGGCGACAGCAGGTGGAGCTGCTCCATCGCCGCTGGGAGCGAGTACGGGGGCAGAGCGGAGAGCGCAGCGCGTTTGAAGGGGAGCTGGGAAGTCTCAGGTCAGTGTGACCTTTTGAAGCTCCCCCTCCTCGTCACAAATTAAGAAAGGCAAACGCCTGTTTCAAATCCAGGCTGGGAGGGATCAGCCCCCGCTGGTTTTTGCAGAGAACACGGGTGCTCTGAGGTTGGGATGGGGTGTTCAGCTCCCGGCCCCACTGCCACCACAGGCTGCATGTGGAGCCTTGCCTACCTCCCTGAGGGCAATTGCCAAGCAAATGGACTGTGGAGGATCCCAGTCCCTACTCCCTCCTTTCTCTGGCAGCCCCTCAAAATACCCACCATCCTAACGCCCTCTACAAAGGCTTTCAGAGGCAGCTAACAATGTCCTTCTGCTTGTAACCAAAAGGTAAAGCCGCAGCTTACCCAGGGGATTTGGGGGTTCCTGGGGCTGTCCCCCTGGGCGCAGTTGGGGTTTGCCAGCTCTGAGCCCCCTGAATGAAGAGCTCTGGTGTCAGCCCCAGCGGGTGCTCCAGTGGCTCCAGAGGCACTTTTCTCCACGTTTCTTTGGCAGGTTATAAAACTCCCTTACAAAGCAAGTGATTACAATTAAGTGAAGTTTTATAGATGTGCAGTGCTCTTTGACAGTGTTTGGGTCACAGGAAGGCGTGAAGAGAGAGACTGATGGAAGTGTGCCAGGGCCAGCAAGGCCAGGCTGACCTTGCGACACATTCATTCATCCCCTACCACATGCTCAACACACCAGTGCCCCAGGTTGTGAGAAATTTTACAGAAGAAATAAAGCAATAACTTAAATGTAATAAGCTCACTCACGACCCTCCTTAGCTTAATTTTTAACTGTGAGAGTGACAATCAACCAGCAGAACAAAACATCTACGGGGAGATCCATGTCCTCCTGTGGGATTTTTCAGGGGTGGCAAACTCACTTACTGGAGCAGGCCTGGCTGACACCCCAGCATCTGACATGGGCATATTTAAAAGATTTTTAAAAGAAACTCCTTTAAAGATAAGCCGTATGCATGCCATTAGATTTAACTCCCTGCTTCTACAATAACTGCAGTGCAGTTACATGTACACTAAGCTGAGCTATCACACCATCCTAAGAGTCTCAGCACAGGGCTGGATCACACCCGGAACTATCAGCAGCCCTACAGACACTGGGAAGTTTGGATGAAGCTGTTCTGTGGGCCAGGTCAAATCTATACCAGTTGTCATCTCATTGATGGGCTCAGGACAGCCGAAACAAGAGGTTTTGGCTCAGGGCACAGCGGAGCCAGCATATGACTGCAATGGCTCCTTCTGGCTTTCATATCTCTGGAGTGCTTCTGCCACACAGGAACAGTAGGGAACTAGCTGTTTTCTCCACAAGCATAACCTCAGCCTAACAGTGCACAAAACACGGAGGAACAAAAATAAAAGCATGTTCTAACCATGTTGCAGCTATTGTTCTTCCACAGAATTTTCATCTCGTGGCAATTTCTGAAGGAGCTGAAGTCTTTGTGGTTTCTTGCATTTGGGAGGAAAAGAAGATCAAAGCAAAACACCCTCTGAGATCTGGCCTGGGTGACATTGTCCCCAGATGACTCGGTGGCATGTGACATCGTAGCCTGCGAAACAGCCTTTAACAAGCCAAGATGGTGGAGCAGCTCAGGGCTGGCTGCCCCACCATGGGGCTGAGCAGCAGGATGAGGTGGGTAGAGGCACCTTAGCCCTCCATGGGGTGTGGTGGATGAGACAGCTGTGTCCTGAGTAAGGGCAGCACAATATCCTACAAAGCCCATCCTTTGAGGCTTCTACCTGTTGTATGCCAGCGCCTTCTGCTCTGGCACATGCAGTCACACCCCAGGTCAGCATCCACTCCCCAAGGAGAAGAGATTTAAAAAAAAAAATTCTTAAAGGAAAACAACCTAGAAGCTTCTGGGCTGTTAGAGTGGGTGTCTCATGGTGCCTTGCTGCAGGTATCCAGCCCCTGTACTTGCACAGGGCAGCAGTGCACAATGCCCAAGGCACCTCTCAGCCTGGTGAGGCAGGGCACGTATCGCTCGGGTCAGCGGAGGAGCTGCATGCTGCACCCCACCCCTGCAAACCCACCTGCCCACCCAGCTGCCCTGTGCCTACCTACACGCCTCACAAACACTGCCAGGTGCCAAGCCACGCTGACCTAAGATCAAAGTGAGCCCTGATTAGGGCAGGGAGTCAGACCAGAGACCTTCCAGCCTGATTTACTCTATGTGCCACGGGAGGTCACCCCAGGCCACCATTACCTCTTCTTATGCACTTGCCATAGAGGCTAAAGCACCCAGTGCTGCAAACCTTGACATGGAGGCTCCGCAGGCAGATTTCTCCTGATATTTAGCTTATCCCTTCTGCCAGCTCAGCTGGTACAGGTCACTGCCTGAGCTGGCACAGGATCTAGAAGAGTCCATGCATCACTGCTGACTCAAGCCCAGCCCTCCCAGGACTTTTCCCATTTGTGCCAAACCAGCAGAACAAATCCACATGTCCCAGCCACATTTTGCTACAATTGGCCAAGATGATGCAGAAAGTTCAGGGCTTAACTCCTGAACCCCATTAAGTTTGCAAGGCTGGAGTTTGAGGGAACACACAACAAACCCCTTTATACAGCAGCCTCAAGAGGTAAAGCAGAACTTTGAGCCTGGGAACTTTGATCACTTTGGTAAACAAAAAAGCAGGGATTGGAAGACTGGAGAAAGACTTCTCCAACATCCTGGTCTGTCCATAAAATGAAAGAATAGGCTGTACTTTTAAGAACTTTGCATGTTTTATGACATTATTGTCTATAAACCTTCTTAGTTTCCTTAGCAATCAGAAAACCGACTCCTTTAATAGAAAACACGGTGTACTTGCCACAAGAGCAGAGAATGAAAATTGGTCTCCTATGCAAATAGTTCAATTATAATCAAGCACAAACACGGAAAAAGGACGGGTTCCCAAAAGGATGTATGTTTACATTATAAATAAGGAACTGGGAAACATGACAGTTTTACTACCTGGGATCTGTGACTCGCTAAGGTAAACTGTGGCTCGAGGTGTGACAAACTCCCAGGGGTGGTACTATGCTGAGCTTTTTTTGTGAAAAACTGCAAAAAGGCTTATTCTTTTTCACAAAGCCATGAGGCTGACCCCCAGAGAAGCTGGCAGCATTTCCTATTTGGATTCATCATGGAGTTTGCTTAGTCGACCTGAAATCAGCACAAACAGAAGACAGCAGAATTTGTCACTTTTCACTGAAGATAAAATAATATCTAAGACAGGTCCACATCCTCAGGGATGAGGACAAATCACTTCCTTGTAACCATTTTTTAACTCCTTTTGTCCCCCAGTCATGGATTGTTAGTACGGTCTGACTTTAAGTCACTGGAGCTTTTTTGCAGTAACAAAATCAAAACCACTAAATATTTTACTATTTATAAGTAATCTGTTACAGGCAAGTAATGGGGTCCTACTATAGCTTTGAATTAATGTATAACTTAAATGATGGCTAGCCTAGCGCTGGTGTGTTCATTTACATCCAGGAAGGCTTTAGGCAAAAGCAGGGCCTGATGTGGATGGTTGAATAATACAATATAATGAGAGAGAGCCTAACACAAGAAGGAAAGCAAGCCCAGTATAGAGAATTACAAATATAAGACAGGACATGTATAAGGCAATACAAGAAATCTTGCTATAAGCAAAGACAAATTTCACTCTGTCACCTCCCAGGAGCCTCAAGTTTTGAGGGCTGCAGTCTGAGCTCATAATGCTCCTCCAACTCCCACCTGCAGGAAGATGTTGAGGCTGGAGATGATCTGCCACAAATACTACCTGAGTATAAAGCATTCACCTCAAGAAACATTAAAATGAGGTCATGTGCCGAGCAATGGCTGCTATTACCTGCTGAGTGCAAGAATGGCACTCTCCTGTAGCCATCCTTACCTACTGTAATGCACCCACTTGGAGCAGATGCTCCCAGATAGAAAGAAATACCCATAGGCTCGGTTTTCCCTAGTTAAAAAATAAAACTTGGTATTGATCACAAAATAAAGGATAATTTTTCTATGAGAAAACAGCTATTGAACACAGAATTTCATTACTTTATTTGCCATTCTACATCAGGCAAAATCTGTGTCACTTGTGTCTGGAGTTGAGGACCTCAGCTACCACCCTAGCAAAGATAACCATAAGCCCCAAATAAATAAATTGTTGGACTTGTCAAAGTCGATGAGATGTAACTGAAGCAGAATGCAAAATCCCTGCGTATGGTTAACCCCAAACCACTCCTGACCATTATTCCACAGAAAGAGCATCAGGCCAGCAAAATCAGAACAAAGAGGAGATGCACCTTTGAGTTTTGAAAGAGACATTGACAGCTAAGTGTTCATTATGCACACATCAAGAAAACAGCTTTTCTGATCTGATTAGAACCTTTAACAGGCAAAGGTGGAATGAACTGCAGCTGTGAATGCTGACAGAATAATGCCAATAATTTCTTGGGTGAAAGGAGAAATTATTCTGAACATCTCTACAAACCTCTAAAGGGGGTCTAGAAGTCCCTGAGCTTACGGTGCCAAAAAAGGATTGACCAACACTACCAGAGAGACCAACACTACCAGAGAGAAGTTGTACCTTGTCCTAAGAAAGTCAGCAAAACACTTCCTAGCATATTTTCAAAGTGCATTATCCAAGTATTTTCCAAGCACCTTTGCAACCATTTTACACAGGGAAAAACTGAGAGAAACCAAGAACCTTCACTTCTTATACACTGAGTTGGGTATGTTCACTGATGTCAGTGTTTCTTAGGGAAAGGCCCATGTAAAGGAAAACTGTCATACAAATGTCTGTACCTGGTATCAAGTGACAGAAGGAGCCACAAGTCAGTGGCCTCTAACCCCTGAATAAAATCCCCTGCCCCCAATTAATCAGCATAATCAGCAGATTTCCAGCTCACTAAAATCACATTAAGTATTGCAGACTTTCATGAATACTCCTAAACCTGAACATAATTTCTACTTCCAAACAAGCACAGCCAGACATACAGTGCCTCCTACCTAAGATCAAGCTACCAATAACATTGGTCTTTTACCTGCCCTTAAGAGCTCAGGGTATTTTATCTACAGGAGAGGTTTGGCTCAGGTATGTCCCTGCTCCCAAATGCATCTTCAACTTGTAGCTTGGAGTGACTGCAAAGATAGAATGACACAGAGCCATATGCCAGCAAGGCTCTGTGCCTGCCTCCTCTCTCTGGTTGTCACACATGCCGCTGAAGTTCAGTCTCCCATCAGATGGTTCTTTGCCCAGATGAAAATATCAGAACAGCAGGGAGCAAACACAGGCCAAAAACGACCTATTGGAAATGTAGGGTTGTGGGACAGGTCTCTGAATGCAGGAAAACTCAAGCACTGAAAATATCCAGAAGAAGAAAGGAGATGGCCTGAGAGGTTGAGTAATAAAGTGCCTTTTCTCCTCAGAGTCTAAAGAAGAATAGTCAGACAGAAACAAACAATCCTGCTCCTGCTGAAAGAGGGGTTAGGGACTGCTTCCAAGAGGAAAGACCCACAAGTAAAGTCAAAGAAATTCAGCAAGAATCACAGAGCAAGATCTACGTGACAGGACTCAATCATCCTTGCGGCTCCCTTCCAACTCAGGATGTTCTATGGCTGACAGCAATTGTTTACTGTGTGCTCATACAAACTTCAGCAGGGCTCTGTTTGCTTCTCCTCTGCTCCTGCACGCTACCCAACATTGCAGTGCAGCATTTGACAGCAGCAATCCCCAGTCCCTGGAGGTGACTGCACACCAGGGCGAACGCCTGCATGCAGCACATTGAATGCATGTATCTCTGCCTATACATTAGCCACTGATCCAGGCCGGCTGCAGAATGACATCTGTGTAACACCCAGTGCCAGTGCTGCACAACCATTTTAGGAGCCCGGGCGAAGAAAAGCACAGATGTTTTCCAAAACCCTCCAGGACATTCTGACTGTTACCAACAGCTGGGCTGGCTTTCCCATGGTAACATCACAGCAGACAGTAATGTAGAAGTAAAGGAAGAGCTGGGGCCTGAGCTGAGCGGCCAGCATTCCAGCAAGAAATGCTATTTCAATAAGGAGCACAAATGCAGATGCTATTTCTGAGCAGAGCACAATCCTTCTCTACCAATTCTTTACAAGCTGTTTGAATTTTCTACCATCTCTCCCATCATAAATGAAGTTATTTGTCCATGTGATTTTTGCTGCTGTCGCAATATTCTCATTTAAAACAAACAAACAAAACAGAAGGACAGGCTTAGGTGCTTCTTGCACCCAGGCCTCCCAGTGTGACTGCAGTCACTTGGTCTTCACCCACAATGGGAGGTCCATAGTCTTCAGTGGGCCCTCTACCACACAGAGCAGTGGGGTTGCTGGAGTCAGGATTCAGCTGGGAAGCCGAGGGAGGGGAACCTGTTGCACTTGCATTATAGTGGCAGGTGCTCACAAGCAGCAAAGCCATTCTGCAAATGCTAATATTGTTTTCTCTTACTGCCTTCTCCATCACAAATAAAAGGCTTGCCAAGATCAGTGTGTTTGCTGAAATGAGCCAAGACCTCAAAAAACAACTTCCCTCCAGCCACACAGTATCTGAGGACCAAAGTGATCCCTCTCAAACAGGTCTTCAGCATTCAGAGGAATATACAATGTTTAGCCACGTCATTTGAACAAGTTTGTTTCAAGAGGTGTGCAGAAGAAGGAGGGGCAGGTGCTAATGGGCTTAGCTCTTTGCATGAAAAGGTGTAATTGAAGACTAAAAGCCAAAGTATAGCTCAGTGCCACATATTAACACTGTATTTTCAGGAACTCTGCAGTTGTACACATGGTAAAAAATAACAAGAAGAATGTACTTTGAGCAGTGCAAACCTATATTGCCACATTACCACAGCTGCTTTCCAACTGAAAAAAGACATAGTAAGTCAGTGCAGAAGAAAGCCTTTTGTTTGTTTCTTGTTTTGTAATTAAGACTGTCTTGCAAACAAACAAAAAGTGAAGATTGGCTGGATTTGTGGGAGAGTAAGTAACATAGGGAACCCAGAGCTACACACTGCAGCTGGAAGTCACTCCTCCTCTCTCTGTGCTTTTCTTTCCTCCTCTTCTTCAACTACTCTGTCAGGCCTTATGCACAGCCTCTTAATGCAAATACTCATGTTTTTATCCCACATATTGTGCTAGGACCTAGGAGTCCTCCACCACAAGCAGCGCAGTTCCCGACAACTTTTGAGGTAAAAGCTTTCCAACATGAAAAGCTCTGAAGGGTCACCCCGGTTCCTATGGAGCACAGTCAGAAATAACCCGTATTCCTTATCTCGAATCCATGGGATCCACAAGTGGAGCACATACATCCACCCAGCAGAGCTGCTTTTCTGGCCTCACCACGTCTCTCTGTGGTTTGGACCACGGTCCAAAGTGCTTTTACTCCCAGTTTCAATTGAGAAAAATGCAGAGAGTGCCTCAGGCTCCGTTTGTACCAACCTGCACTGCAATTCAGTTATAGTTTAACTCCTGCCTGAAAACGAGGTCAAGAGGTGAAGACTTACAAGCCAAGGAGAAGTCCTCCAGCAAGCATGTGGTTATTGGGTGCACCACATAAAATCAGCTATGCCATCTCTACGCATAACCTTATGATTCATCACGTGCAAAAGCCTCTGGAATCCATTGTGGACAGCTATTGTCCCTGGAAATACCAGCTAAATTGGGTAAGAATGTGATGGTTTTTGTTCTATTTAGTTAGGTGCTTTCTCCCACCAGATGTGGAAATGGGCAGCTCGAATTTTGACCCCAAAGAAGCTGAACTGGCAGGTCTAAGCTTGCAAGGGTCTGTACGGCCTCAGCTCAAATATACCACTTGTTTTCACTCCACCAGGTCTTTTGGAACTCTAAAAATCTTCTCAGGTATCCAAGACACAACTTCACAGACTGTGACCTCCTTCTCCTATTCTGTACAAGCAGGGAAAGCCCTGTTGTTTCACGCAGGTCCCAGAACAAGTTATTCACCCTAAAAAGTACGAAAGACGTCAGACAAGAAAGATCTTAAGCAGCGACACACCTGCTGTTGCGAGTGTGGTCTTGTCAAAGGGGAAAGGCACCACGAGTGACGTTCCCTAAAGCAGGGCACTGTCCAGAGAAAATCATAGTACCCACTACAATGCAAGTGGATATGCAGTGGTGCTTCCACAGGACACCATCCAGCAAGGGACATGTGCTGTCCTCATTCAGCTGTAGTCAACAAGGGGACATGGAGAATGCTGAGGCTGTGAGAGTCCAGGCTTCACCTTTTATCTGATCTCACACTTCTGTCACCTCAGGTATCTTAACACAGCCTCAAGCTTTTCTCAGTAAACATTCCCACAGAGCAGCAGTGGTATGTGCTAACTCTCCCTTTGCCCTTTGTATTTCCCAGGGTTGCAGGCGATTCCCCATTCAGTGAGTGGAGGGTCCCCAGAGGATAAAGCCAAGCACAACATGTTTTTCTCTCTGTTTTTCTCTCTCCTTTTCCCTGTGGTGATGGTTCTTCCCTGCCCTTCCCATCCCTCAGCCAAGTTAGACAAGTCAGTCTCCAGTCTGACCTTGCTCTGCCTCCCTTCCCCCCTGCATATTATCTTCCAGCA
Organism: Grallaria varia; assembly: GCA_013396735.1. Lineage (NCBI taxonomy): Eukaryota > Metazoa > Chordata > Aves > Passeriformes > Formicariidae > Grallaria > Grallaria varia. Next base: position 1,051,507 of record VWZG01009713.1, read on the forward strand.
TTTACCATGGCACAACAAAAGTGCAGGTCTCCAGGAAAAACTCTGTGCCTGACCCGTACCGGCCCATGGTTCCTTCTCAGAACCAATTTTCAGAGTTGGGTGGAGGTATTTCAGTAGGCTTACAGTGTTCATGTGACCTTCCTCCATAAGATGACAGAATGAGCCTACAATCCTTTCTACTTCCTGGGATCTGTGGAAAATAATGGGCATTTGACATTTATATCTGGATTGTTTACAAGATACTTCTGCATCTTTGAAGAACTATTGAGCTTGGGAAGTAGCTGTCAGTCTAAATAACATGTAACTGGCACATTTCTCCATCCACCCACCTCAAACATCTGGGCAGATCTTCAGCTGGTGTAAATCTGTGTAGCTCCACTTGGTTACTCCAGCTGAGAATCTGGGACATATGTATTATAGCTCCTTCAATATTAAAAACACGTTCTCTTTTTATGTGAATGCAAATATTTATGTGAAGTTCTTTGGACAATTTTATTAGTTTTGGTGCAGATTAGCATTCCCCAAAGAGATGGGTAAGTAAAATGGTTGCAGCAGTTAAGCTTTACTCAGTCCCTAGTTTATCTGTTTCTTCTGATTTTAATTTGCATCATTTTTCTAATGATGTAAAGGGTGCATGAAAAATTCCATGTATGGGAAGGGAACTGAGAAAGGACCAAAAGCTGTTTACAAATGAAATGCAAAGTACTTAATGGGGTTAATGCCAGCAGAGACAAATAAGGCCACCTGAGTTACGTGGGTGCCGTTCTTGAGTTGAAAAGCAGACTTTGTACATTTCTAAATTTTATGTGCCAGGTCCCTATATTGGAATATGTCCATTACCATCGAGATAATGGATATATGCTCATTTACATCAAAGCTGGCCTCCTATACGGAAATATATTCATCTCCCTGAGATTACCCCACAAATTTATCTTTAGACTTAGGTCACATGAAATTGAATTTAAAAGATTCATGTCACTGTAATATCCCAGTTGCTCTAAGGATAAGATCCAGGCTCTAATGGTCTTCTGCAGCACCTCTGCCCCATAGTCTTATCGGAGTCTGGGGAATCTTTGTTTCTCCAGCTGCAAACTTCTTCCTCAGAAGACTTTTCTCCTGATTTTCATTGCTTTTTACATTATTTGATGGCCATCCCTTGAACACTAGAACAGACTTGCCTGATGACTTCTGAATCTTGACTGCAGTTCATCACTGTTTTTCACAATCTTTACTGAAACAGCTCCGTGTTAACTACTACATAAATCTTCTGTTTCCCCTGAACACAGACAGTTTGGGATCTTCTTCTGTGTGACTATAGAGTTTTTCCTTCCCATCAGTCACAGTAGATAAGTTATTAAAAACAGTGCTTTTAATAAATCCCAGAAAGCTATGTATTTCCTGTACATGCCTGGCTCGCAAAAAAAAGGTTCCTTTTCAACAGTGCCACATGCAAACTTCTATCATCTGCCAAGGAATCTGTACCTGTTCTCGAAGCAACAGAAGCAAGTGAACTAAAAGAAGAACCTGTGCATATTTCCTTTACCATCCAAACTCTAGCTGCTTCAGAAAATTTACAAAGAATAAGATTTTTATGCATTTTTTTAAGCCCACAGGATTCCTCTGTCAGCATTAGAAAAAATCCTATTGCAAAAGCCCTCTCCATCTTGTCTTGTCTGCCTACAGAATGAGCTGGCTAAGAAATGCAGTTTACTTGGTCTGTTGAAACATCTGGAAGTCATATTGACACATCCAAGCAAATGAGAGCTGCAGATCAGCAACTTATGGACAGAATAAACATGTCTGGCTGACCTTCTCCCAGACACTACATTATCACAGGGGAGATAAATGGACCCAACAGGGTCTTGCAGGTGCAAGAAAAGTGTAATATATGTACACTCACCTTCATAATTTCAAAGGTTCTGACTTTAAATTGTGTTCAGAAGGAAAGCTGAAAGTTCATAGTAATCAATATGTACACTTGCATGCAGAAGGTCAAGGGAGATACAGAGAAATGCTGTTAGAGACAATTAGTGAGGTAATAATTCCTAAGCTTTATTTTTAGCTCATCAACTGAGTTAAAGAATAGTCCACTCCACAGGCAGACTTTACTACCCTAGTAACATGGCTGCTCAGAAGCTACTGGTGACAGCATCATGCCTTGCAAATAAGGCTCTGCTTGTACGTGGCATTTCTTCCGTAGTGACTACTGATTGACAAAACTTTCATATTTTTGTGCTGCCTCTTTTCCCAGCTCATCATCACACCATGCTGCAGCCTGAGCATCATCATGATGCACCATACTGGCACCAGCTTGAACTGCTTGTTATCAGCAGTTCTCACTTGTTCTCTGTATTATATCACCAAAGAAGTGTTGCTGGGCTTGTCCTATAGTCTGCTTCTGGAGGCCACCAGAGCAGTGCTGAACACAACTGCCATGCCTAGGATGCTGGCATGCTCCAAAAGGTCTCATAAATTCTGCCTGACCATCTGAGACACAGTTCATTGCACAGATGGCATTGGTGAAATAGCTCTTGAATGCACCAAACATTTGTCAATAGCAAGTCCATACCTTAGAGCCATCCAACAAATTGGAATGCATTATTGCTCTTTTGACCATTAACTGGTGTAAAGTTTAATGCCACATTGTTCTCAAACTCTGTGTGACAACCTCCAAAAGACATACTTGGTCTACTACTGCAGTTCTGCAGCTTTTCAGTAAATGTGCCATTTGCCACTGCCCTGTTCCCTATCAGTGCCCAAGTGCCATCTCCAGGGAGTGGCTGGCTACTCCAGGCAAGGACAGCTGACACAGTGAAGGCAGGTGACACTGATCTGGTTACATATGTCATGTCCCCACTGGTGTGAGGGAGGTGGTGAAGACCCTCAGATCTTCTGCAGCAGGTAGCAACATTTGTTAGTGTAAATACATTGCCAGGAAAGTGAATGCCTGTGGTTAGGTGGCACAGAGTTATCATCTGGCAGAGGTCAAAACTGTGGCCTAGGACTGGAAGACCCTACCTGACACCCTCTCTCCAAATCAGCTATTCCAACAGCTCTTACAGGAGATAGTGCAGACCCAAAACCTGAGTCAAGAGTCAGGTTTAAATGTAAATTGCATCCCGTGTGCTTCCCATCCCTATGCCCTGCTACTTGTCCTCTCTTGCTCCCCAGGAGTCTCCCAGGAACATCAGGTGTTCTGGTGGCAGCAGACTGCTCCCAGCTACTTCTTTCCTGGACTAAGTTAGGAAGGGGCCAGGACCTACATGAGGAACTCATAAATTTCCCCCTAGAAAGAATCATAGAATGGTTTGGGTTGGAAGGGACCTTAGCGACTATCTAGCTCCAACTCTCCTGCCATCAGAAGGAACAACTACTTGACCAGGCTGCTCAAAGCCCCATCCATGTATTGGATTCACAAAGATGACCGAAGTGATAACATGCAAATTTGGGATTAGAAACCAGATCCTGCCCCTGAAATGCTGCCTCTGAATCAGAATGGAGAGCAGAATTTTTACAGGGGAGCAGCCATCCCCTGTGTAGACTTTCCTTGGGAAATGCACAACATTAAAGTAATTTACAGTACAGAGTTATTTCTTCATATAGCTATGGTCACAGAGTAGGAAAGTACTTTGATCCTGTAGGTCTTACAGAAAGCATATTATTGTTTATAAAGAGCCTATATCAGTTCCTAAGGCTGGACAGGTAGCCTGGCTGTGGTATCTGTTGATCCCACACTTTGCCAAGACCACTATGTTCTAGGCAGGGAATAATTTAAATTTTTCATACCTAGAGGCAGAAAGGATTTGCTTTAAAGGCAGATCCAGGCCCCCAGCACATGGCCCAAATTGCGAACTGCAGGAATTTTAAAGGTATTACTCCATGGCTGTTACCTATGCCTAGTTATTGCACAGAATTCAATTTGGGTTGAATTTCAGGAGTCTCCCTGAAGTTGAATGAGTGCCAGAAATTCAACCTATACACTGAAGAGATCAAAGAGCAAGTACTGCCTAAAATACAATAAATTCCTTTGGTCATATGGGGAACAGGCTGATCTTGATTTGACACAAACAGTTGTAGAGCTTTGTTGCAAACTACAACCATGCAGGCATTTAATTTGTTTTTACCCTTGGCTGTTATCATCCCTCTGGAGCTGGCTCAGGCAGAACCAGGTCAGTTGGTTCCAGTCTAACCTTTCACAGGGGAGAGGAAGAAGGAGGGATCACTTATTTGCACTGCTAAGCAAAGGCAGTCTTTCTGTCACCACCTGTCCTTCTCTCTTGCTGGATGGTTTAAAAAAAAAAAAAAAAAAACACAACAAAAAAATAGCTAGGAAGGAAAAAAACCCCATGAAAAAATACCCCACCCAGCCTCCACTGCCTTAATCAAAGGTTAAAAATGAACTTGGGCCAATGAGATGGAAATAGAGAATAAACATGCAGAAGCATCTGAGATCTACTACTCAGATAGGACTATTTTCCATAGGATTTGACTAAAAATTCCTGGCAGAGGAATGGAAGGCAAATCTCTGTCCTTTGAATGGAATGGGGATTTTCAGGTCTTTCTCTGTCTAAGTGCAGGCATGTGCAGCTTTCTGTGGATGTGACCAGATGTAAATACCACAATCAGCAGTCAAAGGTTCAACTTCAAGCTTGCTGCTTTCAGAGGATCTGGGTTTTAAACAAAGCCCATAAAGACAGCAGGAGCCTTCCTTTACTCAAATGCCTTATCCAAAAGCCCAGGGAAGCAGCATGTCATCAGAGTATGGATGATCTGCTCATTCTGAGAGTTTTCATTGAAATTCATTAGGAAGTTTGCAAAGAACATTGCAATAATTAGGGCCAAAAGGTGCAAATTTACTTTCTACTCCTTCATTTCAGCTAAACAATTCCAGGCCTTAGCAAATTCCAGCTCTGCAGCCCAAACACTCCGGAGATCTCTCTCAGCAGTTGTAAACACAGGCAGCTCTCAGTACATGTCAAACTTATTTTCATGCAAGAACTGTTGTCACCAGAGCAGTAAGTCTTTCCCAATCCGGGAACACCACACAGCCCTAACTGGCATGTCACACAGACATCCTTAACTGAACCCCATGTAATTAACTGTGCTTCTCATGCCACTCCAGGCATCTGAGCAAGATCTCTGCAAGATACTGTTCTAAGAGACATGGATGTATCCATCTGCTCCAGCCTAGCTTGGGTACCTTCAAAAACCCCGTACAGCACAGTCTGATCTCATTCCCACACACCTTCAAGGGGGAGAAATATTCTATTAACTCAGCCAGACACATGCAGTATAAAAGTCCTTAAGTTTTTTAAGTTCACATGAATACATCAGTCAATTTATTTAAAAATTAAGCAAGTGGACAAGAGGAAGATAACTTCACACTCAACACAAAATCTGTGTTAGCGAAGAGTAGGCAAGAGCCTTTTCTCCTTGCATGATTCCCATAAGAAGCAACACATAATATTGTCTGTGAAGACCTATTGGCAGAGTACTAACCTGTTTATTGAAGTCAATCTTACACAGGCATAAAATGGCAAGTAACCTTGAATGTGGACTCCCACGCAGGAAGTCCTGATCTCTAGTTTTTTTCCACTGAACGGTATCTTCAAAATAGCCACCCCACAGTAAGCCCTGCAAAAAGCACAGCGCAAGTGCAGAATAGGAGACAACCTCTGAGTTTCCAAGCAGCTCCCATGACCTCAATGAACAATCAGAGGAGTAGGACCTGGCCACTGCCTGGCACTGCTCCATCCCCAGCTGGCAAATCATTCACTGCTGGCCTTCCCATAACTACATGTTCCAACACTGATATTGCTTGAGGAGTATTGGTGTGGGGACAGCTTCCCATGCCCCTTGTTCCCCTAAAATAATGCTTCTAATGCTTCTCTTCTGCTATTCTCTGTGACTTCCCATGTGACTCTCATGGAAGACAGGGATGAGGGTTTGGGGGGAGCGCTGTTTAGGGGGCAATGGCCTTAGCTCCTGGGCCAGGGATGGGTCCTGAGAATCCTCCAATTCCCTTGTCTGTCCTGGTTTTGCACCTCTTTGAATAATACAGGTTATTTTGCGTAGGGATGACTGAGGAAAATCACTCTCCCCAGTAAAATCTGGGGACAGGAAAGTCATGTGTAGAGCTGTTACCCCACAGGGTATTGCAAAACATATCCACTTTTGGAGAGAAACCTGTAAAAAACCAAGAAAACACTGAATTGCCAAGGGGAGCCTCCACATTCCAAGCTGACTGCAGTTTCCTTAAAGCACAAAGACCAAGTCCTCAACTGGTGTTAACTGGTGAGGTCCAGTAGCATCACCCATTTATCTAAACAAGCTCAGTATATCCCTTGGCAATATATCGTGCTTGGCAATAGCCTCCCATTCTATATGTGCTCTCAACTAGCACAGCCCGTGTATGAAGGATGAGATTTACAGCCAGAGCATTGTTTGAAGTTTGGGATTTGGAGGTGGCTCAGCAAGTGAAACATCCCAAATGATTTTAGTTCACAGCAGTGGTCAGAAGCAGAGCTGCACACACTGGCTGTGCCTGAGGAAATCCAGAACAAGCAGAGCACGCCAGACCTTGCAGAGATCAGCAAAGGCAGGCTGTGGCTCAGTCTTTTGCAGTGCATTTACTATGTGGCCATCTGGGTACATCAAGTAAATAGAGGGTGGGAGGGAGAGATTGATTGGAGGTTTTGGTTGAGCCATGAGAAGTCTTCCACTGTTACCTCCTTCCCTCAGGGTATTTAAATTGCTGATATGATTGATCCTATCAAATTGCTCAGTGGGGTAAAGAAACTTCCTATTTTCATGACAGAGTTGCATTACAGATTCATTATGTGATCTTGAAATTGTTCAAGGTCCTAACTCTTATCAGTGCATCCAAATTCCTATATAGGAACCTAAATATCATTGTGAAATTTAATCTTAATTAATTTTCAGACGGACTGAACCAAACATGGAACTAAATATGCCTCTGAGCCTGTATGCAGATGGCTCATCCCTCAGTTGTGGTAGATCCATCCAGCTTCAATGGGTCAAGCAGGGAAAATCCAGGCAGAAGCTTTCACATTCCTGTATCTGGGATTCCTGCACAAAGAAAAGTCTCCACTTGCAGAAAGCTTAGTTTGGGTTTTCCCTGGAAGTATGTTGCCATCCAAGTGCCACGCAAACCAAGCTGAAGAACAAGCCTGCTGCACCTTCCTTGCCCATCTGCCAGCTTAAGCATACAAAAGTCCATCTCTGGCTGCTGGAATTTTGTATTAAGCAAAGGTGAGGACACTGGCAATATTTCACTGTTTACCTTTGCACACAGCAAACCCAGAGTGCTCTGAACACACATCTGTCTCCTTCCATCTCCACCTGGTGCTCAAGTTCATGGGCTGAGTTCAGGCAGGGTTTGGTCTTAGAGCAACCAAGATTCAACTCAATGGACATTTCAGGACAACATTCACTTTCCATGACCCTTAGCAGGAACCATTCCTCAACTTCCATGGAGGAGACAACTCTAACATACTCCAGAGGGCTGGCAGCCTACTTCTGCTCCCTCTTTTCCTGAACACTAGCAGGTCCTGCAGCAGTTGACACAGTGGCTTCAACCAGTCCCATTCTGGAGCACGTCACCTCCTCCAGTTTAACTCAAGTTGATGTTGTGTCACCTACAGCTCTCCTTGGTGATGTAGTTTTCTCTCCTTTAGCTCCAGCTTCTTGGAAATGTCCTGCCTTTTTCCTAAATTATAATGAACCTAGAACATTTTCTTGGCTTTCTTGCAAATAAAAAGCTAACCCGGGTTCTGCACTTCCTTCCCCAGAATTTAAAGTGTCAGCCAATGAAAAGCTGAACTAGGAAGGCAAGTACAAAATTCAGGAACTTGCTCATTATGGAAAAAAAGGCTGCTAGAATGTTTTGACAGCATTTTGGAAATTGTTTTAAACGCAAGACAGCTAGATGAATTTAATAACAATGAGCACAACCACGGATTATTTTACACTAGCTATGACATAAGGACTAGATCTTAATTAATCTTTTTGGCATCCATCTTCTGTTCAGGTCTGTGCCCCAAGGGACATCTTTGTTTTGCCCTGTAGTGTGTTTACACTGACGTTTGGAACTTTTGTCCTTATCAGTGTGCTGTGCTAAATAATCTTGTACCACTGCTTTTTGTGTAGTATTTGTAACAGAAATTCAGTATTAAAGGGCATTATGAAAACAAATGTGAGTGAAAAAAAAGATCCAAGAAGCACTAAGGCTACAAGCTACTGTGTAAGGAAGAAACTACCTGAAGAATTCCTTTTCCAATTTTAATGTAAATATTTAAATTTGCATGAACATGTAAGTCTTCATATATAGCACTTAGCAACATTTTCAGGTGACACTAGGAAGAGAAGAGGAAGAGAATATTTCTGAGGGGCATTACCTCATCTACAACAGCTATCCCACATTGGCCCCAAAATATTTATCTGTCCATAATGGCTACTTTCTACTGAGACTGCAAGCTTCTGGATAGACAGAGACCAACCTTTTGCTCTCGGAGAGTATGTTCTTTGCTGTCAGCCCAGCAAAAGAACCAAAGGGATTTTTCTGCATGGCTATTAAGGCTGACAGAAGGAAAAAGCCTTTCCATATAAGTCAAAGTGTCTAATAAAGAAGGTCAGTATCATAGTTCCTGATTGACAGAAGGGAAAATCTGAGAAACAGAGGTCATACCTATCCTGGTTTGAAAGAGCAGGTTTGAGCAGCACAGGCTCCCACTTGCTCACCTGTGCTTGTCTGTAGAAAGCCCAGCTGTCTCTGCCTGGGGGCACCATCAGTTGCTGTGTGTGCCTGGGTGGATGAGATCATGCATGTTCTGGATGATGCCTCAGGCATGTCGCTGGCTGGTTGTACAGCAACTGAGGATGGCCTTGAGGCACACGTTGCCCAGCGGAGAGCTCAGACATCCCACAGGCCACTTCTTGGAGCTCAGAGAGTGAACTCAGACTCCAGGTCCTGTTTCCTCTATATCCTTCAGTCTTCCAGTCCACAGGCATTTAAAATATCCCCAGCTCATCTAGAGAGGTTTTCTTTTCAAGTAACTGATACGCAATCTGAGGATAATGGTTCTTTAGCAGCAAAAATGTGGTTCAGAGTATCCAGCATCTGTTATAGTGACTTTTTCATCAATACATTGAGTGACATACAGAGTGCAAAGCAGGGGATGGGTGCTAAAAGGGCAGGTATACTCTGCAGAGGGTCTCGCTCTCTGTAAAAGCCAACCCTCAAGACGTGTGTTGTGGAACGATGGGATAAAAAACAACTAGGATTTCCCTAACAGCTCTTTCTCTTTGCCTTGTTTTCTAATGATACCATGACTAACACTGTAGCACATGCTACCATACATGATGGCAGAAATTGGGCCATAGTATAAGATAACTTTTCCAAGTGCTAAAAAGGGCAAGGACATCTGCAAAAGGTATTCTAATCTTTGAACAGCAGAAGTTACCACTTAGGCATTCTGACAGGAATTCTACAGTGAGGAAGACAGTCAGATAGAATACTTGTTTCACCTTTAACTAACACACTTTATATAAGTGTCTGCTGGATATACTCCAAAGAATTGCTTTAATCATAAAGACTGTGGATTTGCTGTAGACTTTGAAGGCACATAAGAAATCAGACTTAACTAGACTTTAGTCCTACCTGTGCTAGTGCACAGTGCTAGTAAAAAGGTCCCAGCACTACTAAGAAACTAATGCCATGGTAAAGCAGACACTTCACGCAAGCTCTAAGTCCCTTTTCCTTGATATGAAGTGCTAGAAGTGTGTGTATAATAACACTGATGCCAGATGTGCTACAGGGCTTGAAAGTTCATTTGGCATGAACAACTTATTCCTTGGATGGGTTCTCTCCTTGGATGAATCACTCTGAACAAGAAGTCCTAATCATCCACCCCTAATCAGATAATGTTTTTCACCTGGTTGCAACAACATGCTAGTACTTTCCCACACTGAATTCATCAAACGACCAGTGATTCACTCACTACTGTAACTGGTACAAATCCAAGCGTAGAGCTTACTTTGATTCAGTTCAATATCCAAGAAAATCAGACAAGAAAATTATTTCTAATTGGAAGGACAGTCATCAGGACAGTATTCACTTATTTAGAACAAAACCAGCTAAGTTTTACTGGAAGAAATTTGTTCTCTTGCTGCGTCACCAGTGTGCCATTTACTATTTCATCCATAAAAATGCCAGCTTTTTATATAATTTTGGGTGAATCTCAAGGGATTGGGTTAAACAATCCAAAACTTGAAAAACTCTTTGACTTTCTGAAGTCTGTAAAATCTTGTACCAAGTACTTAGTCCTTTACTTTTCCAGCCAAAAGCAGGATGACAAAGACCTACCCTGATGAAAAGCAAGGTGGAGAAGGGCATGCATTGGTCACTGGAACTGAATACCCTGCTGACTGTATTGAGCTGCAAAAGTCAACAGCCACCATTCCTTCTCATGTGACAATCAAAGTGAGATTTGCACACTAGAAGACATGGGTGTAACAGCTACCAAAGGGCTTTTCCAATTGGTTTCTGCCCCAGCTTTGTTTCCCAAGCCAACTCCATATTTGTTTGGAAATTGCTCACAACTTTCTTTAAGGATTCCTTTGGGAGATGAAGTTTTCTAGGCTAAGATTCAACCCAAAAGGTTTTAATTTTAACCAAATTGATTTGACCATTTTTGAGTGGTGAAGGAATGGAAGAAAATACTTTTCACATATGTTCCAGACAGAGGAGTATGTTTGTTGAGAAGACAAAATTTTTGAGGAGACAGAGGGGGAGAGGGGGCAAGTATCTCTAAAGGATAAAAATATTTCCAGACACAACACCACCATGAGCTAAGCCCTAACTTTGCGTCAAAGAACGCAGCAGCTGTGGCATTTGTGTTTTCACCAGCTGAGTATCTGGCCCATAGGAACGGAGAAGAAAGCTTTCCATTAAAATGTTGGGTAGGATGCACCAGAATGTAAACAATATGGAAAAAGCCTCATATGTTAATTCGCTTCTTGTTCTTTCTCAGGACTAAAAGACAGCCTATTCCAACGCACAGGGAAGAGAGCTGGCTCCAAGCTTTGCCTGGATGTAATGAGTCCCTGCAGTAAGACATCTCCGCCCAGACCTTCAGCAAGACTCAGGACCCTGCAGGGATCTGGGCTTACTAATTGCTGTATGTTCCTGGCAGAGCAGCTGCTGAACCTCCAAGGGTCAGACCAAGCCTCCCATACCTCCACCTGCTGCCTCTTAGTTAAAGTAAGACAATACAAAAACCAGAAAGAAAATTAATAAAGTCGGTGGTGAACCACGCTCAAAATTAGAGTTGCCCAAATCTTAGCAGTTCCAGAATGAGGGAAAGACAAACCTTAAAACTGTCAACTTCCAGTCCTGACCGTGGAAGCCCATGGATCTATATACAAGACAACTTATGCTGCAGTGCTGCCTGAGGCTGAATTCGTAAAGGTTGAGGCATGGCATGTGAATAAGAGTGCCAGTTCTCACAAGAACCCAGCAGCACAGCATGAAGCCCAGAAACTCAAAACCATAGTTTATTTCTTAACTTACCCTCAGTAGAGCCACTGAGGTTTGCAGGCTCTTGATGTCATGTGCCAAGTCCAAGCCACTCCAGTTTCCTCAGCTTCCAAGGAGATTTTTGTCAAGAAATTGCATGGAGCTGTGGATAAATTAGACCCTAGAGTCATGAGCAGCACACTCATTTTTATTTAGTAATAATACCATTATTAAATATCTGCGTCCTGGGTACCTCATCAAGATTGCTAGGTGTTATGCAAAAGCATGAATTCTCTGCCTCAGAGTTTACAATCTACAAAGATGAACAGCAAATAAAGGAGAAACTAGACAAGGATACAAACAAATATATATATATAACTCAACATCAGTTTGCAGTGTGAAAACCTATAGGTATACTAACTAGTACCTGTGAATTACCTCCTGAACTTCCCCCCTCACCTTAGCTGTTACTAGTCTACTGGTTCTTTACCTTAGTATTTATTACAGATGTAGACCTTGGAGAGAAAGTAAGTGGGCATGTTCTTGGTTTCTTACAGTCTCCTTTGAAAGCCTGCTATTTGATAGGACACAGGTGAGTAGGGGGCAGAAGGTTAGGTAACGAAGGGGGCGGGGAGGGGAGGAAGCAAACAAGGTCTGAAAGGCAAGCCTGAGACTCTCACACTTGGTATTGGTAGACAGAGAACAGTAATAATGGAAAAGAAGTGCAAATGGCTATAAGAACAACACTGTAAGTCAGCAGATTGTTCTAGTGGTGATCCAGCTTCCATACCTTTAGCAGTAGTAGTCTGTGGGAGGTTAGACAAAGAAAGGAATGCTAGCAGAAGGCTGAGAAAGAAGGCAAAGATGAGAAACAGAGGGGAGAGCACTTTCAACATAGTAAAAATAACGAAAATGTTGACATAGGTTATATGTATGCAGCAGAAAAGAGTAACTTAAGCTAAGAAGTAGCCATTTAATGCCAGGACGATGGTAGAAAACCAGTAGGATGGTCTTTCAATTCCCAGCAAAGTTTAACAGTAGCTGGTCGATGATAATGATAAATAACCCATTTATATTCCATGCCATGAACACCTGGAGAGATGAGTGTCTGTGGGAAGATAAGACTAATCTATTCTAAAAATTTCTCCAATGTAACTATATCAGCATGAAGAAACAAGTGCAGACAGCTTACAAAAGCCCTCATGCTGGGACAGTTTAGCCTGAGTAATACAACTCGTCCAAACAAAAGGCTTTTTTACTGTCTTGCTTTTCACACAGGAACATTTGCCAGCAAAGCTCCACTGGGTTTGAACATTTCTAACTATTGTTGCTCCACAGGATTGGAAGGTCCTTGGAAAATACACCTATCTCAGTTCTCGACCCTGTAACAGGATTGGCAAAGTGACATTCTAAGACAGGTTTCCTGTATTACAACCTGCTAATTTACCTGCCATTGTCCACTCTCAGTGGTTAAAGACATGAGTTACACCCTCTAAGGGCAGTATGTTTGGGTTAAACATTATGGGGTTTAAAAACATGTTAGGTAATAAACACTGAGCTTCTTTTTTAACTGCCCTTTGTTTACCATTGTCAGTTCTTCAGGTTAGAACTTTGATTACAAATTAAAATTTTCACCCTGGGAACTGCAGCCAGAGCTAGATGTGTAGGATTAGCTCATGGTATCCCCAGAGCTGCATTGCAATGTGAATCCATGGCAGCAGCCATGATTGTCTGCTTGACAAGCCACCCTTCCAGGTCCAGCCACCACTGGGGACAAGGGAGTGACCCTGAATCTGAATGTGGTACAGCTTGCTTCCCCAAACAATTAGAGGATTCCTGTGCCTGGGTCATTTGACTCTAAAGAGGACTGGGAGCTCCTTATGTGGCCTTAGCTCATTTTAGGACTCTGTGTGAACTTAGTCTTGTGTCTTTGTGTCCAAGTTCCCTGCCCCTCGAAGGGGTCACTGATCCCACGCAGGTTCCCACTTGTCTCTTACAACTTTTCAGAGGAGCTGAATAGTGTGGAAAAGAGGTTAAGGTGAGATCTTCACCTGCAAACACAATTTAGTTGTGGTTATAAATCATCTTTCATTTAATTCAACAGTATTTTTAACTTTGGTTCAGAATAAGTACATTGACTTGTAGACAAGCACCAAGGTGTTGATGTGCAACGAGCAGTACTTTACTGCTTCAAAAGTTCTTGCCTATTGTGAGACAGAACCTGTCACTACACCAAAATCAGCTACACTGAAGAAAAACAGGACAGTTCTGTGCCCTTCTATGAGGTCTGGGCTGTAGGTTGGTGAGGAAATCCCCAAGTTTAAATGTTAGTAATACAGTAACCAGGAAAAGGAAGCAGCATGAAAAGTAAGTCCCAAGCAGAAGAAAAGAAATCAGTAAGTTACTGCAGCACTGCAGTCAGTAACTGTGACTCTTGAGCACATTTCTCTGAGGACCTTAAAAGTCTTGAAGAAACTGGTTACCATGAAGTTTTATGGGTTCCCCCAGAAAAGAAAAGAAAAATGAAACCCATGAATAGTTCCACTTACTTGATGATGGGACACACATCTCCACCCCTCATTTCCTATACCACCAACATCAAGGATTGTGTTGACCACAGAGCTGCTGACAGCAATCCTAATACCCAACTGAGATGTGGAGAAACTGTCCTCTGGTTTGGATTTCAGGACTTCACCAGAAGGGAGCAGAAGAGCTCCAAGTAATGCTGGGCACAGTGTTGTCCTGCACAGAGCTGGCTCTGCTGGTGGTTTGTGGCAGCCGACAGACATGACAACTGCAAGATTAAGCAAGCTCACCAGCATCACCTCGCAGCCTAGGAAATTGTAGCTTTGCAGTTTTCTCCACATGTGCAAGTTGTGTGCCTATAGCCACACCAGTCCATGAATACAGTTAAAGTTCTCCATTGCCTTTTCCTTTGCTGATATACTTTCAGTTTATAAATACATGTATAGAAGAGTTCAACCCTATGTAAAAGGAACACAAACTAAGTCCAGTTTTACATACTTTTCTAAAAATGTGACTGTATCTATGCTTACTGGTAGGACAGGTTAAGAACAAAATGGAAATCTTCCTGTCTCTGCTGACTTGGATATATTGGTCCCAGTAACAAATCTTCAGTCAAGAATTGAAAAATCAAGTCTTAACTGAGTACCATGAAAAGGATAGCAAGAAGGAATCTAATTCAAATCATATCCAGTTAGGAACAATATATCAGAACAGGTTTCACAATAAAACAGAGCAGTAGGCACAGAAAACCAGGGTTTTGCCTGGTGCTGAAGTTTCCTAGACAGCAGTTCACAAGGCCCTGTCCTGGACACAAGTCAGTGTCTGGCACAGGTTTATAGAAGCAGTTCTGCAGCAAGTTTTATAACTGGTTTCTTGGAAGACCAACATTAGCAAAACATTCAAAGTAAACATGCCAGTCTTTAACTGCTTAGAGACCTGCTCTTACAGCAGAGCTTCATCTGACAGCAGCTCCCCTCAGAGCGTGGGTCCAGTCCCTCTGCACCACCAATGGAGAGTCAGTGCCTTACATAGGACCTTGACAAAATTGTGTGATAGGAAAGAAAGGTCTGGTATTTCACATCTGTCCTGATGTCAGGGTCACAGTCTTTGGGAAGACTTAGAACCATGGATTTTTCTCAAAATTCTCATATCACCTATTTCAGTCACATTAGTGGACATGGTAGCTGAGAAACTTCGGACACCCAACACAAGCAGTTTGGTTGCACAGCCTGATTGCACCTGCAGGAGGACTGGCACAGTTGACATGACCCTCTTCTCCATGGATAAGGGTTCAGATTTAGGAGCTATCATGAATTACCATATTCAATACCTGAGTTTGCATGGCATTTCCTCATTAAGAACCAAATTTGCAAGCTGATTGAGGAGTTAAGCAGAAGTTGCTAATCTGCACGCATGCCCCCTGTCAAATCCAAGAGCAAACATCCCCATTGGGTCCAGCAGGAGTAGCCATGAACACTTACTGTCCATCTGCCCATCTCCACTCCCCAGGTAATTGTTAGTGCTGCTGGAGTTTACCTGGAGCACATGGGCACTCTCTAAGCTGTTCCAGCACAAGACCAGCCAGCTCAGGGCACACCATTTCCACCAGACTAAACAGGTAGATGATCCCTTCAGAGATGAGTAACTCACACTTCCCGGAGCACGTTACAGTCCAGCTGCCAGACAGCACCGTGACCACTCGCTTGGGTCAAACAGTTCCAGTGGCAGCTCTGAGCTAGCCCAGCTGATTTTGCCTGATGTGAATGAAGGCAGAATCACATCTGCTGCCAAGGTGGAAGTAAACAACTACTCAACAAATACTGGTAGGCTGGCAGTGACCAGAGGAGGAGGTATGTGTCCCCAAGCAAGAAAGCTAACTTTGCACCCAAGTGGCCAGAGTGTTGCATAAGGTCCAGGGTGTGGTGGGCCAACAGAGTCCGCTCCCAGCAGAGCTGTGGGTCAGCCAGGCACAGATAACACTCAAAACTTGGTTGGACATCCTCAGAAGCATGGTCAGGAACCCTGTGGGCTGAGCAATGGATCCTGTTTACCCCCTAAACTCAAAGCAGAGTTAGAATTCTTTAAGCTTGCCTAGCACCTGGGTTATATACACAGAAAACAGGTGTTGACATTTACAACACCCAGAATTCAGTTCTGTTTATTTCTATACACAAAGAACAAAACCTTTAGGTACTTTTCCATCTAAAATGACTTTGCTCTGGTCTTTTTGACTTAACTATCCAAGAATGAGGGCTGTGTGTGACCAGAATAGGGGAAATGCTTAGAAATCCATCTTGTTCAACTGTTGCTGTTCCTGCTGACATTTAACGCAGACAATGTGAGCACCACCCTCAGTTACACCCAGCTGGGCTCAGTGACTTCACTGGGAAGCCATGGTGTGGCCTGGCTGTGGCCAACAGCAAAAACAGCGCAAGTGTTTCTCTGTGGAACATGATTCTTTGCTAGACTGTTTCCTTGCTCGGTATATTTTGGGTGTAAAACAAACCTTGCAGCACCACTCCTGGACAAATGAGCAGGGCAGAAGAGACAGGAACACAGATTTTCCCCTCCTGGCTCTGCCCTAGGGACAGCTCTTACCTCTGCTCTGACATTTGTGTGGCTTTGCATGACCTTGAAGCTAGAGGGGAAAGAACAGTCTGAAGACCTGTCTGTTGTATCTTCCTATCACCCAAAATTACTCAGAGAGGGGAGCTTGTAGGGCAATATAGTAGACCCCATGAAAAAGGAAGAGGGAGTCAGACTGCCTCTCTGCTGACCAAGTCACACTCCTTCAATGTTTCAAATACATAAATCTCTGAAATCAAACAGTGTGGCTGAAACACTGACCCAAACCAAGACATGCCCTGCATGAACAGTAAGATGCAGCCCTAGGTGGGGCATGAAGGCAGAAGGGGTCATCCCCCCACCAGCCACCTCCAGCCAGGAGTGAGCTGAGACCAGCTTAGCATTTGCCAAAAAGAGAGCTCTGAGCACAGTGTAAGAGCCACAAACCCACATGCTGGAGGGAAAAGCCTCATCAGCATCTCCAGCCCTATGGCTGCACAAGTCCCTATACTGTCCCAGCTCTGGTGTTCCTTCCACTGTGACAGAGATTTGGCTCTTGCTGTGACAGCCTGACTCTCCACATGCCCGGGTCCTGGCACTGGTTGTGGGCTACCTCCACTGCCTTTGCTTTGCCCATTGCAATGGCAGGCTCTTTGTGATGACACATGCAACACCCTGCATGGAGCAGCTCCCAGCCAGGACCTTCACACAGCAAAGCCAGAGCTCCTTATGAGTAACAGCCGGTTTTGTTCACTTCATCTCTGGAAACCCTGCTTTCAGTTCTGGCCAGCCTTGCACTGCTCAGTTTATGCGCACAGGGCAGAGCACGCCTGAGTGCCAGATCTCTGCGTGCGTTTCAGTCTGCCCTGTCCAATGAGTGTCTCCACTCACAAAATCTAGAAATAAATTAAGAAATTTAACAGCCAGAATGTCCCAGTAAATGATTAAGCAGGGGCAGTTGCACAACTTCCCCTGGAATGTCTATGTTGATGGCTGCGGTAGACTGATGGGCTGGAATGGTAGAAACAGACAGCGAGGAGAGGATGAGGTCCAGGTGATGCAGCAGCCACAGCGAGACTCAGCAGGAGATGGGCTGTCCTTCTGCAGCAGGAGGCTGTTCCCCCTGTTACCGTATCCCCCCCAGGCTCCAGAGATTTGGGGTGCAGGGCTGGTGACAGCCAGCTGCAGCAGGTTATGGGAGTCCTACCATCATGGGGAGCAGGAAAACAAAGCGTCGCTGTGTGTTTTACACAACTGGTTCACTTGCAGGCATGGGTCAATGCAAAGCAAATGCAAACCTTATGCCTCAATGTCCTTACATATGTATTTAAAAGCACACAGTATACTTATAAAAGGGCTGAGTCTCCAGGCCTAACCTATAAGCGACAAACAAAAATCCATCAAGATTGATGAGTTGGGTTTTTCACAATGTTTGGAACATCTGACATTATACAGGACTTTGAAAAGCCCCTCAAGAGCAAGGGCCAATAAATACCTAGAATAAATACAGTGAAATAGGAGTTCAGACACCCAACTGTCCGTTTGCATGGGCATGTCCTGTACTCAGAAATGTGGTAAGCTTTCAAACCAAATTCCAGGAAAGATTAGCCTAATGCACAACTCCCAGATCCCACAGCTCATTAGGAAGAGACTCTAATGCAACACCTTCCGAGCAGTCCATGTGAGCAGCCCATGTGCGTGCTGGCAAGGCAGCTTCTTGCACACATTTGTTGGAGACAAAAATCTGTTTGGCTGGTCATTGGGTCATTTCATCTTCAGAGACATCACCCAGCCACAGACAGCACCCACCCAGCGCTTCAGGGTGACAAAGAACAGAGAAACCTAACGCTGCTGCTAGAAAGTGGGTTAGTGAATTGATCCATCTGTAGGAACAACGTGCCTCATGATACACCTTTTACTGGCTCCAATGGAGGGCATAAGGGCACACGTGTAACGGCCAGCACAGCACGAGGGCTATTTAATGATATGTCCTGCAAAGAAAACTCTCCATTGCCAACTTACATCATTATTGAAAAAAAAAACCACCATGAAATTCCCTGATACAGCCTGCTTGAAGGCATCGGGAGGTGAACAGGTCATTTCCAGTATTAGCAATTTGTTCCTCTAATAAATTTCAAAAGGGGGATGGCTGTAGAGGCTGCTGAAAAGCAGGCTCATAGAGAGCCAAGGCAGAGGGGAGGAGGTGGTTCCACAGGGAAGGAGCATTTTCAGGCAGGCTCCAATCTGTGAGCCCAGAAAACACCTGATTTTTCTCACACTGAAGAAAACACAGGTCTGTGGGACAACATCTGTTGCCAATAATTTATTTGTGTCGCACAGATGCCAGCCTCACCTTTAAACGAGCAAACTTCTCAGTCTTGAGAGCAGTTGTGTCCCTCAGTTATGCCTTGGTCACCCACTGGCCCCTGCCTGGTTGAGACTGCAGAAATGCTTCATGACTAACAGCAATTATCATTCTGGTTTCATCATTGCTTTTCCAAACAGCTTCTGTCTCTGCTGTTTGGAAACAACGCTCAAGGCTACCAGCACCAGATCAATAATTCATCTGTGAACAAACAACTGAGATGAAGGAAGATGGTCAAGGGAGGACCCCTTTGCCCAGGGAAGGTTTTCCACCCCATGATAGGAACCAGAAACGGTCGTGAGAACACGGGCACAAAGAGCAGGGCATCAAGAGGGGAGGCCAGACACGGTGCAAAGGGAGCCACACGCTGGAGAACATTGCTACATTTTGCTGACATTAGTGATCCTCACCAACTTGAGCCACAGTCAGCTGGGAACACAATACCCTTGCAGCCATGGAGGCATCATATGTAAATCCCAAGTTCCAGAAAGGAAGTTGATGTATTTTTTTAAAAGAACCCCTGCTCTAAAAGTTCATGGGCTGGGATGCCCAGGGTTGTGTGAGATGGTTTCGGTGGTTTAAGAGAGGCATTTATTGAAGACCACGAGAGTGCTGGGGTTCCCTACAGCTTGTCACAGGGGGACATGGGTTCTGTATGCACACAGCAGTCACTGGGAGGGAGGAAGGAGGTGAGACAAGTCAGTGTTCTCAGGCACAGATGGCATTAGGGCCATACACCTTCCTCACTGTGTTTCCCAGCCCTGTGCCCTCACTGTTTCCAGCAGCATGGCTATATTCATCTATGTGGCCTGCACGCACAGCACAGGCAGTTATCTGAGCACTCTCAGTGCTCTGGGCATGTCTGCTCTTTTTCCATGGGTCTTACCTACCAATATAAATTAATTATTTACACCTCTGCTGCAAATGCTTCTCTAAATACAGTTTATAAAGTATTTAGTTTTCTGATTTTCTAAGCTTGATCCATTGACAACGAAACTTTCTCCTGCCCAAGAGTCCAACAGAGGGGTTGGAATCAGAGTAGAGAAACAGGATCTTGGAAAATCCCATCTTTGCAGCTATTAGCCACTTGCAGATGGCAGAGCCCAGTACTGCACGCCTCATCCATATCTATGTGCACTCACAGGGATGAAATCTGTGCTAGCCCAGATCTGTGTTGGTAGGTGTTAGAGTCCACCCAGAACACCAGTGACAACTTTCCCTCTATTCCACCACAGGAGTGAGCTGCTTCACCTCCTCACCTCAAGTTCAGTTTCAGACAATCTTGCTTTGCACATCTACTCAAGATGAATAGCATGGACCGTTTCTATACAACAAGAATTTACCTTGTCATCTCAGGCATACCCAAGAAAGATCAAGACCTGGATTTTGTTTCCATTTGCAACACTTTGGAATAATGTATGCTTGTACATTATAATGAATTCATTAATGTACACTCAAACACTACTCATCCAAGTGTTTCCAAAAATACTTTCCACATGTTCTTGTTTCCTTCCCATGTTCTGAGTGTTAAACAAAAGGTTTTTCATTATCATTTTTTCCTACCAGCACATAAGCGGATTATTTACCAAATGGGTGATTAATGAGTCTGTTTGCAAGACGTGGAGCACAAAATACTGTACATCTGTAACACTACTACTCAAAGACTCAGATTTTGATAAGCATTCAGCCCAATATTTGCACTGGACTGATATCTCATAGAAAATTCAGCATGGGTCTCTCCATCATGCATCCCCACCCTCACTGTAAGGCATATCCCTCTTCAAAAGAGTGAAAAACATCACAAAACACACATGCACCTACTGCTCCAGAAGAGATCAAAGGGACTACCATGGAGGGAAATGCTCCGATAGTATGAAGAATATAGTGGCATAAAACTTGCTGAATGTAGCAGAAAGGAATAAACATCAAATGTCGAGAGTCTGGCCACTTGGATCTTTACCCAGGGAACACTGGTGGAAAGTGTAATGAACTTCGTAAGTGGCATGGCCGCAAACACTAATTCCCTGATAATTCAGAGAAGTTAAAACCAAAAGAAACCATGTGGCTTGTCCGTTCTCTTTCTGTTTACTGAAATGGCTTCTTCTGCTTAAAACAATACCTTGGTATGACTAAAACATACCTTTCAGCAATGATCCCATTCAGTAGTTATCAAGAGGCAGATAATCAATGCCATCCCACAGCAGTTTTGTTAATCACTTTCCCCTTAAAAGCTAGGCTTTATTTTTAAGTTCCAGCATCTCTCTTTGGCAACCCTTCATGTTACTGCTCTTTCCAGAAGAAGTGGCGTGCTGCGCCCACTTCTGCTGATACTCATGGTGATAAAGTCAGCCTGCTCTGCTGTAAGTTAAAAAGACAGAGAGAGTTTCTTGCATCTCTTACTATAAAAAGAGGTTACTCCCAATGCCCCTGTTGGGGCACTTTTCTGTGCCCCATTAATATTTTTTTATTATTTCTAGAGGTGAAGGTACTATGTGGGTGTCAGTCTTACCTATACCCGATAAAAGCAGCATAATTCAGCTGAACAGACAAATGAATGAGAGAATTGAAAGCTACAACTCTACTGAAATTTTAGTTATGTACTTGACTCTTCACCACCACTGAAAAGCAGCCAACTTCCAAAAGAACTGCTGGTGCTTTAAAACTACACTTCAAATACACAGCTATTGCTTTGGCCATGACAAAAAGCACCACAAAGAGCATAGTAAAATAAAATAAAATATAACACAGCATAATAAAATACAAATACTAGAACTGCAGAGATTAATACTCTCACATATAGAAGAAGTGCCTTTTTCAGTCTTTGAGGGCCATATCTTCAACCCTTTAACAACCACTTAATTTTATTATAGTGCCACTATATCTGTGCTGCTGCACGTGATTCCGTCTCTCACGCAGCCACATACAAGAGATTATGTTTTGGTTATATTTTAACTGAAGTAAAAATACAGGTCATACGGCTCTTTCATACATGGTAGTATCTTGTTTGCATAACGTAATTGAAGCACGCTCTGAGTGCTCATACGCCTTAAAGATGTCTTTGGTTGTTAGAATTGGACTACTGGTAATGAATTGGTTATTAAAATCATTGTGGCTGGCTATAGCACAAGCCACATTAGATCACAAAACCACAAGAACAATTTTTCTAGGTCACAGATAAATATATTTGAAATGACTCTCGGTTCTACCCTCAAAAATGTTTGCAAATTCCTTAAGTATCTCATAAAATCTGTATTTCTCAGACTGCCCTGGCAGGGATTTCAAGTTTGCACTTTGTATCACCACTGAGGAGTTCATAAAAAGCAGACATCTAAAGTGGACATGTTTTTTCACTCTCAGCCACACAGTATGTGATCCTAAAGGCATCGCAGCTTTTCCACGACTCTGCCGTAAGAACTGAATCAAATAACTCACAGCTTGTAGCTAGATTGGAAATTAAAGAGGAGCAGGAGCAACAACCAGACTGACAACTTGCTAATCTAAAAAAGATGATCTGATCATATTACAAGTGAGGTTTTTCTGGAAGCTCCTGCAAGAACAAGGGAGTTCGTCGCTATTTCAGACACTCTGCAGAAACACCAACCTTCAACTAGATTTGTAATTGTCCCTCACTGTAAAAATACTGTCAGCACGCATTAGTGATAGGGCAAAGCTGAGAACTCAGACTGCAAACCACCTTTTCTGTGGAAACTGGTGTTGTCTTAGCCCATGTAAGAGGAACCTGTATGAGTGTGAGTGCACGTGTGCAAATCATGGAGTTGTCTGAAAACACAGCTGGCCAGCTCTATAGTCAAATATTCTTGTTTTCTCAGAACAACTTACAGTCTCTTTAAATGTGGCACATATGAAATTCTCTTCATGGGTGTTTTAAAACTGGGACAGAAGAAATCTCTGTTTCATACAGTAATTTAATGCTCTGATAGGGATTGTATATTGTCGAATACATTCATTTTCAAACATAGATACTCAGAACTTTTTAAAAAAATGATTGGCAGCCCACTGTAAAACAGGCACTGGGATAAAGGATAGAAGATAATATTTTCCAGTCTGCACACTTCAGGTCTTATCTCTAAAAGGTAAGAGACAATTGCAGCCATAAGGTCCCAATTACTATATCTTTGTGTGAATAACTTCCATTTTGTCACTAAAAGAGCAAAAATTGACATAATACTGAAAAGTTATCAAAAGAGCTCTAAAATATGATTACTATTTCTGTAGGTATTTGACTGTTGAAAAATGAATCAAGATTATTTACAGAGTTATGTAAATGAAAGTACTACCTCTATGTACGCACTCGCACATAATGTAATGCATGCATTATGGTCATTGTGAAAAATACACTCAGAATTGCCTCAGCTATGTTGGTTTGAATGGATGCCATTCCCTTCTCACCACCCATTCTAAAAAGCATTCCTTGGTTTCAAAACTGTAATGTGTTTTATAGAAAACTAGCTACAACCAGCTTAAGCAGGTTGAAATTTATGTCCTTTCTATCAGCAATCAGTCTCTTGCAAGGAAAGTCAAGGGGAAATGATCCTTGACACACTATTCTGGGTGGCTAGGAAAGTCCTTCTAATTGTACACTAATCCCAGCAGTGACAATAAGAAGATCCTATTTGCCAATAACACTGATTGCCATCGGTCTGGGGTTACTACACTCACATATATGAACTGCATCTCAGATAACCCATATAAAAGTATGAGCAGTTGAAATGTGCCCTCAGTTCACCTCCGTATTAACCACCTTCCACAAAGCTGGAGGTGCAGGGAAGTGCCAGTCGAGGGGTTCAGGCAGCACAGCGATGGAACTTCCCCTCTTGTTGCACTGAATTGCATGTGGTATCTCCTGCTGCTACATCACAGGGACTTTTCTACAGGTGACCTGTGGATTTGCATGTTTCTACTTTAAAACACCCTTAAGACAAAAATGAGGGTGCCCAATGACAACTCCATAGCACACAAAATCCTCAGTCACTTATCCCTTTCGGTAGCTTCCAACAAGTAGCCACACACCAGTGAAAATAAGGAAGATGCAGGGGTGACAACGTGCTGGTTTGGGTGGCCACAGCAGCAGCCTCTCCAGCCACACCATGGGGATGGCTGCACCATGCTGCAGGCAGGAGCTACAGCAAGCTGCAGTGATGTGCTAGATCACAGAATCATAGTCATTTAGAGTGGAAAAGATCATTGAATCCAACCACTAACCCAGCTCTGCCAAGTTCACAACTAAATCATGTCCCTAATCGCCACATCTACATGGTTTTTAAATACCTCCAGGCATGGTGACTCAACTGAAATGTCATGCCAGGCATTTCCAGCAAACAGGCTATACAGTCTCTACAGACTAGTCCAAAGCCTGGCAGAAGTCCTGCTACCAGGACTTTTCCCAAGGGAGAATGAAGTTAGAATTTAGGGACCCACTGGATCATTCAGTCCAGTCCTCCATTATTTCTGTCAACATGTCTTTCAGAGATGAAACTAATGGTATGGACATGTGCACTCTCATCTTTTGCAAATTTGCTTTGTTCAATACAACCACAATGTACAAACCAGTCCTGTTCCTTCACCTTCCTTGTGCATTACAGCCTTTTTGTTATCCTAGGTGTGCTTCTCTGCCTCTCCTGCTTTTAGTTCATTTTTTTGATTGAAAGCCACCAGAGATGTAAACCAGGGGAATTGCTGCACACCAGCTGAGCATAACAACAGCCGGAAGTGTGTATATTTAGCATGCCCCAGGAAAAAGGAAGAGAACCCTAACCCTACTATAGTTACAAAGTACAGGAATAAGTGTTCCTCGGAGATGGTCTGTTCCCTGGGTCCTGCATCATCACCATGAAGGTCTCCTGCTTTCTACAAAAAGCTGCTGTATTTGTCCCAGAGGCTGGGGCCTGCAGCCCTACACAGCTGCTGATTATGCCACCAGCAGTTTCCAACAGCAAAGGCTCCTACAGTGCTGTCACAAAACAGGGAGGACTGATCAAAACCAGCCATTGATGTAGCTCGTGGTTCACAGGGTAATTAACATGGGATGGGACACAATTTGATTGCAACCAGGCTAATCTCCATGGTATCATCTGCATAACATGGCCACTGCAAGAGACAGAGAAACACAAAGAGTCTTGAGGTGAGGAGCGATGCAGGGAAATTGTGCATCCAGACAGGAAACTGCAATCTAGTCTGCAGAAGTGTCCAGCAGTCTGAGTAGGCAAATCTTGAGAAAGAGTTGAAGTTCACAAAGCATCAGCTATGCAGTAGCATACAGGAACATAAAACTAAGATTTTTCCTGACACACAAAAGTGAGACCCCTTGGTTCAGTTCCCTTGGAGCAGCAGCAAAAGTGGAGACTGTCTGTGTTCACACTAATAAATAGCAATGCCAACATGCTGAAACAGGGAAATCAGCTTTGGCTTACAGGTAAAAACTATTGCAGCCTCACGTACCACAAAGTGTCCTATTGATCTGTATTGGCCAATATTCCCCCATTTCAACAGAGATTGCACGCCCTGCAGACTGTGGGACAAACGTGGGATAGTGAGGAACTGAATAATGAGTTTGACAAAAGCAGAGAGGAACAGAGGCCACAGAGACTGTGTATAACAGTTCTATCAAGAAAAAACTGGTTGGTCTGATCTCAGGACAAACAGTGACCACACTTGCCAGAGTTACTGCTGAGAATTAGACACTAATTAAAGCACAATCAGGTCACAATGGCATTTCCCCATCAGTTCAAGGCAGAGGTTGCAGTAACAGGCAGGGTTTTGTTGAAAAGGACCAACAAGGGGCTCAACAACATTACAGAAATACATTGAGGAAAGAACCTAAAAATGTTATTTGAGAATTAAAAATTAAATAAAAAGTCCCAAACCCTTTTGATTGCCCTTAAACAAGCAGTGACATGGGCAACATTGGTAAAGTTTGAAGCATAGGCAAAGGCTTCATGCTGGTAAAATGAGAAACATTGTCCTTCCTAGTGCAATGAATGTGCAGTTCTTTGAAATTACTGAGAAAGTAAGCTGTATTTTTATTCTCACTTCTTTGATCTGGAGGTAACACAGCCAAAGCAACTATTTCATGTCAGGTATATTTTTGCTGGACGTGGTTCATCTGACGTGGGGCTGGGCAGTCACAGAGGTTATAGCTCTGTCAGATTTTAAAGACCTCAAGGTGTTGTTTAGGCAAATAACTGATTGACCTCACTGCTAGCAGCCCAACAAAATACTTTAAAACATTTTAAAAATAATAAAGTAACTCCTGAAAGGATTCTCACTGATGCATGGTTAGCACTGTTAAGGTACACATCAGGCCCATTAAAACCTGCTGACATTTTGTGTAACAGAAAACTGAAAATAAAAATGCCTGGAATGGCAGGATCTGAGACCAAAGGAAAGCAGGATTTTTAAGCATAATAAGAAAGAGAGAATATCAAGCTGAACAAGAAGCCTGCCTGAAATGAGGCTGCAGGAATGCTCCCATTTCACCAGCATCATGCTGACCCATCCTGGCATGAAAGCAAACAGGTAGAGACAGCTGCAGCTTTGAATGGGGGGATATTGAGAGAAGAAAATTGGGGGCAATTCTCTGCCTTTCAGAAAAGGAAGTGATATACTTAGGGAGGATTGGCCTCAATGAATTCAATCTTCAGCTTTTAAAAGTTAATCATCAGTGTAACCTGGTCACCCAGCCTCCTTCTGCATATCAGTGGGAGTCACCCCAAATGGATGTGGAGACCTGACTACAAGCTAGAGCAGTTACTCCAGCAGGCTGAGCATAGTGGGGTATCAAACCACTAGCTTAGACAAGGTACTTGCCTTTTGGATGGCTCAGGACTCCTGAGCACAGTTTGCCATTTTACCTGGAAAGGCTTCAGTGCCAGGCAGCACAGAGCAGCCACAGGACCGAGCACTGCCTCATCTACTGAGACCAAAGGTCTTTTTTCTTTCCTGGGTAATACCAAAGCTTCCTACAGGCCAGTGCATCCAGGTCTTCTTGATACGGAAACTCAGATTGTGTGTGTGTCAATACCTTGCTTCTGCCAGGCCTTGAGACACAGCAGGACCAGGCACTGAGTCTGGCAGTCACAATAAAACTACTTTGGCTCCCGTGCTGTTCCAGAGTCACTGACTATTTTAAGCATTTCAGTTTCTCAGGCAAGAGAGATGGCATTTTTCTAGAAGGCAAAGTCATGTGGAGTTGCATTGCTGAATACTGAGGGTTTCTTTCAATGACGTCTGCCCGGAGTGATTCCTGAGTCCTGTTCAGCTTAGCTAAAGTTATCATCTGACCACATCCAAAATATCTTAAATTCGTCTTCAAAGAAAGGTTTGTCCTGAGCACTGACAATCTTTGTCAAATAACTGTCTTCTAGAAAAGTCAGAATATAATAAATCTGATAAAGAGGAGTCATGGATATTTAACAACCCAGGATCCTGAGAAAAATACCCCATTAAATCAGCATGCTTGGTAACAGCATTACACTGTCTCATCTCGGTAGATATTGTCACTTACCAAAAGCAATATCTGTATTCCTGAGTCAAAAAATCAGCACATAATTCTCTCTGAAGTCAGGAGTCCAGTGTCTCATTCCTCTCATCAACAACTAACGTTTTCCTTAATGTTAGAAGACATCTTATTCCCTTTACACACATCAAGCGTTTCCCTGTTATTTTCCCCTCAGGAGGGCTTCACTGCTTCTGTATGTTGAGCTACTTTCTCTTGGTTTTCATTGATAGCAAAATCACATCACCAGATAGTCGCACACCAATAACCCAGATCATTGTTTCACCTGGCTATACGCTGCTGAAACATTTAGTTTCAATGCTTAGGTCCCACAGTCAGGTTCACTGCTAGTAGAATTTCCTTTCCCCATTTCTAGTGTCTTTATGAACTTCTCTAATTTCATTGCTCTCTGGAAGAAGCAGGGTTCCTGGGTCAATAATTTTCCATCTTTGGAAGCTCTCCAATTAATGTTTTGTTATTTCTTGTGGTGTCCTTGTGACTAGGTTGAGATGCTATTCCTAACGCAGTTTTAGACTATTTTATTCTTCTCCACCGGGGAAGAGAACACATTCCTTGACTAGGTTGAGATGTTATTCCTAACACAGTTTTAGACTATTTTATTCTTCTCCACCTGGGAAGAGAACACACATTCCTAATTCACATCATCTTTAATAAATTCTTGACAGCACTGCACACATTTTCAGCACTTTCTTCCATTGAGGCTCATTTGTATTGTCCAAGGATGCATTCCATAACAACATGCATTTTCCCCACCTTTGTCAGTGGCTTGTCAGTCCACAAACCCAGAAGTGGCAGAGTAACTCTTGCTTACTATACAGAGAGACAATTTATGCCCCAAATGGAGTTAACATTCTGCAGCAGCAGATGTACAGCTTCACATCTTCTGCTGTGCCTGTTGGGCTGGGTTTGCAGCTCAGGCAGTTTACCAGATCTGAATGGCACAGCACATCCTCAGATCTAAACAAAGACCTTCTCTATGCCCCCCCGGAGGGAGCTGTCAAAGGCCATAAGTTGCCACGGCTTGTGGAAATCAGTGGTATAACCTCACCAGCTGGTATTTAAGCTAACTTCATCAATTGATGAGGCAAGTAATCCATGCACTCATCTCTCTTTTGAGATACTTCTACCACTTTATATTATTTTTTAATTTCTGTCTACACTTCTGGTCCTAATGTTAATCTTCAAGCTGCCAGCTGAACTGTTCACACTTTTTTCAGTATCACTGACAAATCATTTTTGGTAACACTAATGATTTTTGTCTGCTGGTCTAGGTACTTTGCTTATGCCTCTTCACTATTACCAAATTTAGCTTTGCTGTTGCATTGCGACTGGTGGTTAATGCCATATGTTAACGTTCCTTTCTAATTAGCTTCTACTTTAAACACATGTGACAAAAAGAAACATTTTATTTCCTAAGCACATACTGTCAGGCAAAATTAACTTACAGCATGGTCTTTGTGTCTTAAAAGAGCATGGTGTGTTTATGGCCAAAATGCCAACAGAGCTATGACACAACCCATGTGATTACAACATGCAAATTGCCCACTGATGCCACAGGCTGCATTTTCTTAGCTTATAATTCACCCACCTCCCCGAACCCAGGAAAAACAAAACAAAACAAAAACATAGAGAAAAACAAAGATAAAGGCAAAGACAAGATGAAGGAAAGTGTTCTGCTGCAACCCAGCACGGGTAGAACCACTGGTCCTGTCCATTCTCCTCCCTCGTTTAGAAATATAGTGAGATTGAGGGTCAAGGATCTCCTTTCCAACCATCAGACTTGATGAGACAACATCTGACGTGCCAGTGAGAACCCCTCTGAAGGTGACATACATATTGCTGAAGCCCAGGTCATACCCAGCTCCCTGGTTTCACCTCATCTGATCCCAACAGAATGGAATACAAGAAAAGGCACAGCATCCTAACGAAAACCTTCTCCTCCACCTTCTTCTAAGCTCTGGAGTCCTGAAAATTCACACTGGCCACTTACAGTAGAAGAATGTTTAAAAACAAACAAACAACAAAAACAAACAAACAAAAAACAAAACCAACCAAAAAACTCCCAAAAAACAAAACCAAAAAAACTTTTCCTCAAGAACATCAGGATTTTCATATAGCTACAAAATGTTTACTTTCCTATGATTACTTTGTGCAACTCTGAATTGGAGCTCCCTATCCTGGAGTAAGTCATGGTTGACCAAAGTTCTCCTCACAGATATAATGTCCCGTCAATGAGGAAATTCCTGAGAGATCTTCAAGATAACAAGTACTTCACACAAATATGCTTCCCAAAACAGAAATCCATGCATAAGAGTTGAGCATCACCGATGACTGCTTTTAAGCAAAATCAGTGTTCAAAAAAATTAGACATGTTTTGAGCACATACAACAACTAGTGCACCTTTGAGATGCATGCCTTTTTCCTCCATCCCAAACTGCCCAAGAAGGGAGAAAGGCATTTCAGCAGGTGACTTAGCCAGGTCAAGGAGGGTCATCAAACGCTGAGCATTTTTAGCATCATGTCAAAATTTTCCTCAGCATTTGGGAGCCTAGAGCACCTCAAAGGATTATAGACACAAAATGAGACATTATGACCCACTACTGTTATAAACCTGACCAACTAAATCCCACACAGACTGCATTTGAGACCCCTGCATGCCTTGCTGATTGTTTCCCTAAGTCTCCTGTCCTCCAAAACAACAACACTTGGCAGAGTTGACATCAACAGATGTCAGAGCGCGCTCATGCAAACCTTGTTATTTTGCTACACAATACTCAGTGAGAAAGAGATATCTGAGCTTTGCTCCAAATTTTAGTGTTCAGCTTAATACTGACAATCATAAGGTTGCTCAAGTTACCTGGCGTGCTCTGTCATACCTGCAAGCCCCGTAAGCTCAGGACAGCCAGGATCCAGGCAGCATGCAGTCTGCGTGAAGATGGGTGGGAGCCATGAAATCTGGACGCACTCCATACAGTACATGTCTCATGGATACATATGTCTTTTATTAAGAGTCACATAAGGTGGCTAGACAAGGCAGCCTGATTCCCTCCTTTTTCATGTCTTTTTTGAGGCCTCATCAGTGTTGCCTCTTGCACAACCCACACTTTGTTTGTTTCTTTTCTGTGTTTAAGGATGAAGAAGACCTAAAACAGTGCTCTTCACATAGTGCTAGACTGCAGACCTGCAAGAGGAGACTATGGAAGCAGTGAGTGACAGGCTCTGTCCAAGCAGGCAGCACCCAAAGTCACTCCAAGTCATCTGCGAGATGCTGCAGTGTTGAGACATGATGACCAGGTTGGACAGAAAGAAGAGAAAACCACCAAACCAACACACATGGTAAAAAGTCTGCAACACCAGCACAGGTCCATGAACCAGAGCCCGTTGGAAACATGAGCAGGAAGGCAGACAAGTACCCTAACACCACTGCTCATAAAGGGCAAAGCAGAGGCAGGGAAGTTACGTAGTTTACTTAAGCCATGGAGCAGAGCCTAGTTAGGCATCCTGGAGCTGGGCTCAAGCCACTGTTCGACCAGAAGCTTTCAAATAATCATTCCCACAAATGTCTTCTGTGGTGATATTTCTGAACAATACCAGGGAACATTCCACCATAAATTTTGCTGTGTTCCAGTTTCCACATTATAGCTATGATGTAACTCAGTAACACTTTGTCCCATCAAGCCCAACAACAATAGATTTAATCAGAACATTTGTGTCAGAGAGACAATGGGGAGTTCTGATTAATCTGGCACCAAACTCTGGCAGTTGCCTGTAAGGGATTTTTTATTTTCCTTTTTTTTCTAAATGTGTGCCCTTGGCAGCTCTTCAGCCTGCAATATGCCAAGCCTGTGCCTGCCAGGAGAGCTGTGAAAATGCTCCGTAACATTTGACATGCCAACAACATACTTCATTTCAGAAACGTAACATTTCTGCAGAAGTGCAAGGAGGAAGATGCTGTTCCCCAGACATCCCACCAGCCAACCACATGAGCATCAAGGACAACAGATCACAGTCAGATGCCAAGGGCTTGTCCTGTGAGACCTTGCTGGTGGAAACTGAATAGCAGGCACAGGGGTCTCCAAAGAGGGGAGAGGACAAGGGTAGCACTGCAGCACTGCTCTGCAATGGGTTGGTTGACTCCTTCTGCAGCTCTGCTCAGTCCACAAAATCCCTCTGGGTTGCTGCAAAGTGGAGAGGCCCCTTCACATAGAACAGGCGCAGATGAGAGCCCAAGTGAGAAGTCAAAGCGCAGGTAGACTCTAATACAGTGCTTAACACACATCACAGCCAGGCATCAAAGCTACAGGAGCACAAGATACAGCCCAGCATGATTGTGAGCAAAGGCAGAGCTCAATTCTGCTTTTCTGCATATTTCTGCAAAGACTGGGGTTGTGGTAGGACAGTGTAACCAAGATGACAAACCATCCTAAACAACTTGCATGGCTCTTGATAGCACTGGCAATAAGTCACACTGCTGCATTCAAGCAGCAAGCGGCACCAAGCAGTTCCAACAGGCCTGCAGGGTGGGATAAAGTATTTTTCAATTTGGGCTTAGGGGATATCATGTATTGTCTCCTCACACAGCCCTCCTTGCGCACAACTCTTCCTAGACAGCTTCCTCCCCAGCCTGCATGCAGACAGCACCCCTACATCTTCCACCCATCCGTCTGTCCCACATGTGATGGAGCCACCTGTCCTGTGCACATCCCACAGCCAGGCTGGTCCCCTGCGTGCAGCTGCCTGCCTCCCTGCCACTGCAGTCCCAGAAAACCCCTTCCATAAGGGGCCAAAATATGTCAGTCTGAGTCTCAGACTAGACCCGAAGTGGGTTGCTGCTGGGCATTAAATGCTTAGAAATTGAAAATGTAACGACATGTCTTAAAGTAGCCCTTGGCATTTGTAATCTAAGAAAGTTTGACATAATCGGGGGGAGAAAAGAAAAAAAGACGAAAGGAAGACGAGAAGACGAAAGGAAGACGAGAAGACGAAAGGAAGACGAGAAGACGAAAGGAAGACGAGAAGACGAAAGGAAGACGAGAAGACGAAAGGAAGACGAGAAGACGAAAGGAAGACGAGAAGACGAAAGGAAGACGAGAAGACGAAAGGAAGACGAGAAGACGAAAGGAAGACGAGAAGACGAAAGGAAGACGAGAAGACGAAAGGAAGACGAGAAGACGAAAGGAAGACGAGAAGACGAAAGGAAGACGAGAAGACGAAAGGAAGACGAGAAGACGAAAGGAAGACGAGAAGACGAAAGGAAGACGAGAAGACGAAAGGAAGACGAGAAGACGAAAGGAAGACGAGAAGACGAAAGGAAGACGAGAAGACGAAAGGAAGACGAGAAGACGAAAGGAAGACGAGAAGACGAAAGGAAGACGAGAAGACGAAAGGAAGACGAGAAGACGAAAGGAAGACGAGAAGACGAAAGGAAGACGAGAAGACGAAAGGAAGACGAGAAGACGAAAGGAAGACGAGAAGACGAAAGGAAGACGAGAAGACGAAAGGAAGACGAGAAGACGAAAGGAAGACGAGAAGACGAAAGGAAGACGAGAAGACGAAAGGAAGACGAGAAGACGAAAGGAAGACGAGAAGACGAAAGGAAGACGAGAAGACGAAAGGAAGACGAGAAGACGAAAGGAAGACGAGAAGACGAAAGGAAGACGAGAAGACGAAAGGAAGACGAGAAGACGAAAGGAAGACGAGAAGACGAAAGGAAGACGAGAAGACGAAAGGAAGACGAGAAGACGAAAGGAAGACGAGAAGACGAAAGGAAGACGAGAAGACGAAAGGAAGACGAGAAGACGAAAGGAAGACGAGAAGACGAAAGGAAGACGAGAAGACGAAAGGAAGACGAGAAGACGAAAGGAAGACGAGAAGACGAAAGGAAGACGAGAAGACGAAAGGAAGACGAGAAGACGAGAAGACAAGAAAAAAAGAAGACAAGAAAAAAGAAAAAAGAAAAAAAGAAAAAGAAAACAATGAGTAAGAAAGATGAAATGTAGTAATCAAAGCCTGCAACAAGGTCCCAAAGCTGCTGTCAGCCTCCAGCTCTTGCTCCATCCTTCTTCCTCCTGCTCGGCTTTGCTGTAGCTGCTTTCTCTGCAGTAGCACAAAGGAAAGAGGCCAATTCTGCTAGAGGAGATTTGGGTCCAGAGAAAGCCCCTCCCCAGGGCTCCCAATCAGAGCAACTATAAACAACACTTCAGTGTGGCGTCATCTGCAAATCCTTTTTCTCCCGCCAAAAAGTATCAAAGCAGCTTCTCCAGAATTTGAGACTAGACAAAATTCTGGGTTGCCTGATTTGCGCCAACACACCCACTTCCACTCCCGTCCTTTTGCCTTTTTCATGTTTAGCATGAGAGGTACTTCTGCAATTATAAAAGTTTTTATGTCTGTTGATGGAGTCGAAGGAACTTTCTCTGGATGCATCTAGTCAGACAGTTCTCAAGGGTTGTCATAAGCACGTTACTCATCTTTACCATCTCCCATCCATTTCAAGAAAATATGTTTGTTTTGCTATAAATCTTGATTTGATATTTAGGACATGAAATGTCCACCCCTGCCAAGAAAAAATGCTACATTCTGCATGTCACCACTACATCCTCCTCATCTTAAGAGCTTGATGTTGTGAAATAAAAAGATCAATTTATATAAAGGCCATATTTTTATCAGGCCAAGGTTTGTAATGGAAGGAATCTGGGCATGGAAAAATATATTAAAAATGACAGAGAGTTAATTAAAAAGTCACCAAAACAGTCACTGCTCAAAACATGTAAGCCACCACTTTGTTAAGGATTTTTGGATAAATTATAGAGTAAACATTCTCATGGCACTTAATTTATTGTTTCATCCACCACTGAAATACTATCCTGACTTCGGAATTCATTTCAATAGCTCTCAAATAACACAGGCAGATCACCAGGTGTGCACTCAGGAATAAAAAAAAAAAAAACAGCAAAAAGACCCACACCTTCTCTTGAGCTTTCTTAGAGGGCCTTAAGATACCAAGTGGAAGCTCTCTGGTTTCTTAAGGATCTGGTTCATTACAGGTTTCCTCCCACGGAGGTATACAAATGTTTCCACTCCAGAGTTTTTAGGGCTATGCAACAATTATTGTTTTTCCTCTAAGCTCAGGAGTCATTGGAATATCCTGTAGATTTCCAAATTCAAAATATAATAAAATCATCTCCACGTGGTTGCAGAGAGGCTTGACAAGCAGAAAGAGAAGACCTAGCTGTACAGACAGTTATCTTCCAATATTATTTGGAAGCCATTCAGGACTAAGTAATAGTATGCATAGACCATAGTTCTGTTCCCCTGCCATCAGCAGGCTAATTCATCTACAATCAGATTTCCAATCAACATTACCTACATTCCTAATTCGTGGCGTTTCAAGGAGACTAATGTCACACTTAGCCTCTTTGTTAATAGCCATATGGAGATTTAAAAAACATCTCTTCAATTGCTCTGTGTGTTCATTAGAGATGGTTTCAAAACAGGTTTTTGATGCCTCAGCTATGGGGCCATTCACTGTGTAGACCTTGGCTTTATGTCTTTCAATGAGTAAGACCTACAGAAACGGTGTTCAGGGTAGAGCAGCCTTTCATGCAGGGGCTATTTACACCTACAAGTTTGGTTCAACCCTGAGAATAATTTTCCCATGCTTGAGCATGGCGATTTACCACAAGACAACCGGGTGGTGAAAAGGATGCCTGCAGCTGTAAGGAAACTGGACCTTTTCAGGGGATAGGGCAGAGATGTGCAAAGAGGAACAGATTAGCAAGGCCTAAAACACAGTCCCACTGACCAGCCGAGAAAGGCTGACATCTCTCAACAGGTATTTCTTCCAGAAGCTATTCACAACAGAAGCCATATCCAGCAACCACTTGAACATCAGAGGCTTGTAAATATCCTACAGCTACAGAAAACCATGGCCCAAAGCCAGTGATCCCCAGGCCCATCTTGGTATGTTATTTATCCACTCTTCAGTCTCTTTATGGTATGTGAAGTTCTACCTCCAGACTTTTTCTTTCCATATGCATTTTTTTGAATCTAGTAGGTTTAATTATTTCCAGACCTTGCAGCAAAAAGCAGGATGCTGAAAGAAACCTAAAACATATGATCAGAACATTTTTTCCTTAAAACACCATGAATAATCCATTACAATTATTTATGTCTTTGGATTGAGTCAAAGTAAGAGAACAAGTATGTCATAAATGACATCTTGATGTATTTTGGTTTACCACTGAACTGTGTCAATGAAACTTTTAACTTGTTCAGTTGAGGTTCCTGAGAAATCTTATCAGGATTATTGCGGAACACAAGCCAAGGTTGATATTGTTTGTGTTTTCATTTGCAGATTACAAAACACAAGAAGTGTTTTGAGTCATTCTTTGAGACAATTAAAAGAACAAGGGGTTTGAGAAAACAGCAGTAATTGTGATGGTCCAAGAGCAGAGGCAAGGCAATATCTATAAGGAGAAGACAGTGTTGCTGAATTGTTCTTTGGTGCCTGAAAACCTACTGACTTTAAATGTAACAGTCAGTTTTAAAAAAATAGGATTTATTAATCCACAGAATTTGCCCTGATTACATGTACCTTACCCTCCACCTGCAAATCTTCTCATCCCTTCAAGGAATCCAGTTACTTTAGGTCAAGTAAGATATGAGTGAAATTCAAATTAGGACCTATTGAGAATTAATAGGCATAACAATAATAATAGAGCATTTATAAACACCTTTACATATGAGATGGTGATAAACATCACAAATCATAGCATATGCCTGCATCCCTTTCATAGCCGGAAATCATGGAACTTGGAATTTGCCATCATAGGATAACTGAAAGCACTATATTCTTTACCAGAAAGTTTGATGATATAGTACATTCTTCTAAAAAAAAACCCAAACCAAGTCTCTAATCAAGTCTAATCAATTTTCCAAATCCAGTGTGATTAGCAGCTCTCTCCTTCACTTCTGAAAATCTAAAATTTCTCTGCCACTGCCCATATTCAAAATTTACAAGGATGAATTTCAGTCCCTGCAATAAGCATTTGGTCCCTACAATCAGCAAAAAGGTCTGTGGACAGCCTAAGCCAAACTAGGTCGATCATTCCTCAGAAATGGTCAGCACACTGAGGAAAACTTGCACTACTCTAAGGTCAAAGCAATTGAGTCCATCTTCCAACACTCTGGTGGCTTCCCATTTTGCTGCAAAAACAACCAGCCATCAAGAAGGACTACAGAAGTCAGGACTAAATAAAAATGACAATCCATGCTGCCCTGCAGAATGACAGATGCTCTGGGTTTGGGTTTTTTTCCATTTAATACCTAAAATAAAATACTATTGTGCAACGATTTGGTCTGTACATCAATTTTTTCTACTTTTGCCAAGTCACCACATCTCCCAGTTTGTATTTGTGCACTGCCAAATCCTGTGTGAAACGAGTTCTGCCACAGCAGGGCTACCTGTGGTGATTAACCAGCGCATGCACCAAGTCTTCACTGCTGTCACGTTGTCTCGCTAGAACTTCACGCAGCCGTAACTCATCTTGAAAGAGCAGTTCTGATTCAAACCTCACAGATGATGGCACACAAGAAGATAAGCAAAGTTAGTGGCGCTGGCATTTACGTGTCCTAGCAGGTAGAAGACAGTAAGACTTCTATGCGCTCTATGAACATTAGTAAAATGACATCTTGAATTCTTTAACATAATGTTTTTTGTCAAAAAAAAACCCCACATCACGCTGTTTTGCAGCTTTATTTCTAAAAACCTATGACACAATGTCTGTTGTTGCAGAGGAAAGTGAGAGCTCTTTGTGTGATGTTTCCTGGTTTGAGCAGCGCTAAAGCTTTACATACATAGCGTGATGTTCTGAGAGGGCCGACAAAGTCACGGAGAGACACTGAGGCCTTTGGCTGTTTTCCTGCTTTCCCTCAAGGGAAAATAAAGAGAGCGTGGATTTGTTTGTCTTTTAAGGAGCTGTATTTAATGGAAGCACGAAAACAGGGAGAGCTCCACGGGGCCATCAAACAATAGTGTGTATCAAGTAGCAATGCTGCTCACACCACCTTTGAAAGGAAGTGCAAGTGCGAGGAGCTGCGGCTGCGCCTCCTCCCACCGTGTGCTGCTGTGCTTGCAGTGGGAAGCTGCAGGCAGCTCTGCATCCACCCTGCTGCCTGCGCCCTCAGTAGCCTCCTCTTCTGTTTCTCTATGGGCTTGTGGGGTGTTTTCTAAGATACCTTTACTGGTTATTTGCCTCAACCCTAGCTGAGGCCTTCAGCCAAACACACAAGGTGCTTGATGAGCTCAACCTCCCTACAGAGCAGCAAAAAGTTTAGGTTAGCCCCAGCCTTTCCTCCTGGTGGGCTTCAGCAGCCTGGGATGGAAGTATTCAGAATCAGATCAGGCAACTGACCCTGGCTGAAACACTTTTCTGTAAGTGCTCACCCCTCTGACAAGGCAGCTTCACCACCACCTGTGCCAGAGACACCCTGGGTGATGAGAAGAGATGAGGAGACTCAGAGAGAAGCCCCAGCCTTGTGGTTGCGCTGTGGTGGGAAGGGAGTGAGGTTAAACCATCACAGGGGTCACTCCCAGAGGCTGGGTAGACACGAATACATGGAGATGTGGGCCCTCATTCAAACTCCCCTGAAAACCCAAACCAGAGCCCCAGGGTGTAGCACAGCTTTGTTGCTGCCCCCTGTGGTATTGTCTGAAGGAGGAGACAAACACTGGTCAAGGCTGCACCATCATACTTGAACATGCATTTTCTTTCCCCAGCCACTTCAAACACACTGTCTTGGGCCAATATACTCGCCGTTGTAGCCATGAAATTAGTCAGATCAGGAAATTCTCCCAAGTTAAAACCAGTAATTTCTTTCTAACCTGGAACATTCACTGGCACACAGCACAAGCAGCACACCACAGGCTAGGCAGGTCGGTTTGGGGATGCAGGGCAGGAATATACTGTGGGTCAGTACTGCAGCCAGACACCTCCTGGTGCAAGAACCCACCCCCAAGCTCCACAGAGAAACTCATCCCAAGACAAGACATGCAGGAACAGCAGCAGGAGTAGGGCAAATCCCATGTAGGAAAGCTGAAAGAAGAAAAAGGGTGGCGGAGAGAGGGGAGGAGAAATACTGTGGAAGGGGTAGCCCTGCAGCAGGCGTTTTCTGGTCTTATCTACAGCCGTGTAATGAGTGGTCATTAACACACTCATGAATCCCTAGGGCTGTCCAGCCAGACAACACCCCAACCCAGGCAGTGTGCAAGGCCAGGGAGGAGGAAGGGTTTACTCTGATCAGCTAAGCAGTGAAGAACAGGCTTTCTCTAGTGTCTGTGTAAGGGTTTTACCTCTTGAGAGTCCACAAAGTCTCTCAAGTCATGTGAGGGACAGGCTGGAAATGTCAGAGCTGGTGATTGCCCATGGCTCTTGCCTTCCCTGTGCAGCAAAATTCAATACTGTTCCTGCCTGCACAGGGCAAGGAGTCCCACCTCTGAGCTCTAAATCTCCAGTGACAGTGGGAATGGGTTCCCTACTCCTTGTCCCAGGAACGTCCCTGGTAATGTTTTCCCATGTGGAGGGCCTGCTCTGCACAGCGTGATATGCTCTAACTGGTTGGTGCTGATCCAGCCCTCTTACACCTTCTCTTAGAGGGCACTAACCTCTTTGCTTGACCGTCATCCAAATACGCTCTTTGCACCACACTTTTTATCTCCCCAGCTGGTAATTGCACCAAAGGAGGCTCTAGGATAAATAGCAGCAGTAACACTTTCTCCCTCACTCGTCATTGTTCTTCCATGATTCAAACGGCTTCAAATGACAGATTTGAAAAACGGCCAGGGGTTGTAAAGTGTGGGAATGGAAACTTTCTGAATGCTGGCAAATGCTTATCAACCCCTGCATTGTAATATCAATAACCAAGTGGCAACAGAGCGGTGCCAAATTAGGTGGAAAAGGAGCTCACACAAAGAAAGATCAATAGATCTAAAAAGCATGAGTACCTCTGAATAATTTCACCCGCTATTTGCTACAGCAGGAGTTTCTGTTTGGTAGCATCTCTAAGTGTTGTTCCAGTGACTCTCAAGGAGGCTGATACATCCAAGATTTTCAGCTACAGGACCACATATATTTCATCCAATTTTGCAACTTTTCAACAAAACCAATCCAATAGTTCAGTCAGTTTGGTGGGGAAAATATTTTATCCAACCATGAACTCTTTCTGCTTACCAATATCAGAGTGCTCAGGCAGACCTTCAAAGAGAAATGCTACTGGGTATTGAGTACTACACGATGCTACAGAGATGTTAAGAACATAAAATGAATATGTCATTCAGGGTGGTGGGATGCACTCCCTGAGCAGTTCTGTCAATCATAGTGTTATTCACTGACCACCACTGAAGTGACGCTCTTGTTTACAGCACGTGCCAAACCTCAAACACTAAGCAGTCATACCCTGCCCATCTTCTCTCTACAATAAAGAGCTTAACCATGCTACACTTATGCAGTTACTGCCACAGGATTCTGACAGAACAAAATTATTTTTATACTACAGAATTGCCTTTCCCATAAAGATTCTGGCGGGGTGGGGGGGGGGGGGGGGTGGAAAGACCGTCAATCCCCCAGAAGTCCATCCAAGTACTACAAAAGTGTAAAAAATTTTCTGCCCTTTTGCAAGAGCTAGGGCATCTTCACTAAGCATGGCTGACCCTCCCACATTAAGAAAACTCATCCTTAACAACATTAAATTCCCCCAGACATGCACCATGCTCTCTCAATGGTAATCCATTAAAAATATATAAAGAAATTAAGCATCTTACAGACCAGTTAGTAAAGGCTGGGCTTAAACCTAATGCTAAGTTCCTATTAACCCTAGAGATCTCAACTTAACTGGTCCCTGGGACACCGCAACCATAATCAGGAGGCATCCAGATCTGTCCAGTGTAATGCCTTCTTCCATGGGTCTTGCGGATGCCCCTGCCTGATGCCAGGCACAGCTACGGCAAAGTCCAGGTTATCTAAGGACAGCACTGCACACTGGTCTCAATCCCCCTGAAAGCAAAATACTTAAAAATCCAAGACTGGGTTTTAAAAAGTTCCCTCAACTTTTGTCAATAAAAC
The DNA here is from genome assembly GCA_013396735.1 of Grallaria varia. Taxonomy (NCBI): domain Eukaryota; kingdom Metazoa; phylum Chordata; class Aves; order Passeriformes; family Formicariidae; genus Grallaria; species Grallaria varia. The sequence goes on from VWZG01009713.1 coordinate 1,092,156, forward strand.
CCATCTCTTATGCCACTTACTTCAGCCATACAAGGTATTCTGCACAGTCTTGACCCCACAGGTAACTCATTTGTCTCCAAGCCCACAATAGCAACCAGGCACGAAATGGTGTGCAGGTGAGTCAGGTGCTCAAATAATTTAGAGGCTCTAAGTCTAAACCTCCTTTGTTTAGTTTCCCCTCAAAGAATGAGGCAAAGAGCATTTCCTGACTGCCTCAGGCTCTTGAGAAGAACCTAGGACATGGGGAGAGACCTCACAGCAATGCCAGTAGAGCAACTATTAATTTAGCTAAGAGAGACACATAAGGATGCAAGGCACAAGAGCAGCTCGACAAGCCAGTCTGCCCAAAGCTCAAGCAGTTAAATGAGTGATGTTTTCTGGGGGCTTTGTTCTGTTTCTTAGCTGAAGACACAAGAGACACTCATGTTCTCCAAAAACATCATTCCTAGGCCAGTACTAGCAGCATGTACCACTGCAAGAGGTGCTTTGGTCAAGTCACTAGGTCAAGTACCTGTTCAGAAGACAGTTTGCATAGTCAAAGCAGTGAGAACAAAGCGTACAGGCTAAATAACTTGATAAATAAAAATGTACCTTAGGCAATTGGTGTTCTACTCTGCTCTGCTGCTCTTAATTTACTAAGGTGAACAATGAATTAAATAATACTTTGCCAAGGAAATAAAAAAAAGTCTGTGCCAGAACATCCCATTTTGGAAAGGAGGCAGGAGTATTTTTGGATGGCAAGACCTAAATTTACCATTTGCTGAATCACAGTTTTGAAGTGGTATTTTCACCGTAAATATGGATTACTCAAAAAAAATTAAATGACCAGCTATGACATAGAAAGAAGTCTCCTCTTTCTCAAAAGCTGGATCAGACACAGGTGACTGTTTGAGGGAGGTTTAAAACTAAATTCCACAAAAGCATTTACTACTGAACAGAACATGGTATCCACAGATCCTCAGTAATGTTGGCAGGGACTACTGACAGTAGCAAATAAGCCAGTTATGATTTTAAATTAAGAAAAATGTGAAATATATAACTGTTTTTATTCTCATCACCATATTGTGCCATTTTCCACATTTTAGACCTTTGAAAGGCCAAAGCCTTTCTAGGGTGTGTCTCACGTCCACCTGAGTGTGTTTCACTTAGAGCTGGGCTCTTCAGTGTGAAGCCCATGGTCACAGCACAGATGATTTAGGAAATTGCCAAAGCACCCTCTAGAATTCCCCCTTTTTGAAGGAATGCAGAATAACCATGCTTTCCTTCAAAGGAAAGGCATGGAGGAACCATGCAACGCTTCTTGTGCTTGCAGCCTATGAGCCAGGCTCAGCTTGAAATACTTATCTTAGTTTCCAGGTAGAAAGTCATGCCAGTTGCAGTCTCTCCATCCAAATGAAAAAGCACTGAAAGGAAAATGGCTTGCATCTTCATTGACTTCAAGCCTGTGACTTAAGGACAAGCATCTCTTATTTGCTAACTCCACAGTCATTTCTTGATTGTGTGTTCTTTCCCCATTTAAAAAGAAAAAAAAAAAAAAAAAAAAAGCCTAGTTAATGCAACCTCCCACATCCAGGTTACATGGGACACCAGAGCAAGCAAACAGAGCTGGGAGTTTGCAGTACCCAGCCAACTGCACCAAAACCTGGTCTGGAGATTTAACACATTCACAGCACAGGCACCCCAGGCTGCTCAAAACGCAGACGACACTGCCTTGCAGCACAGCACATGTGGAATAAGATGGCATCCACACAGTATGGAGAAGCTCATCCATTGCAATGTCACCACAACTTAAAGCCCAAAAAACCCCTCACGCTGTCAATCCCACCCATCCCTGTGAAGCAGTACTGTTAGCAAGTAAACCCTTAAATTTTTAGTGTTTAATTCCATTGTGACAAGTTATATGTTACTTGGAAAACACATCACTACAAGAACTGCCCAACTTAGTAGGAACTGGTTGCCAAGTTCTATTCTTTCTATTCGTGTTGGGAAAATTAAGTAAACAAATATATCCCAATTTAAATTTTAAATAGACATTCTTAAGGGATGAACTGAAAGATAATTATGACTTTGCACACCTGTATTGTTTTACTTTTCCCCCACCCAATACTGGAAAGACAAAAAGCTTTTCTTAGTGAGAGTGTTCATAGATTATCTGAGGCAAGAATGGGGTATTATGATCTCTGGTTCGATTTCCTGGCTGGCACTGGCCATGAGCTTCCCCTGCTGACCCTGCACAACACCAAGTAGTCTTTGGACTGGCCCTGTTTGAGCAAGGTCTGGGCCAGAAGACTTTTGAAGATTCCTTCCACGCTAAATTATTTTATGAGCTTATGAGTTTATAGCCTTTGTCACAGGTTGACGTCAATCACATATTCTGGCAAGATGGTGAAACCTGATATTAAGGCTGGGAGCAAGTTTCATCCATAATGCCAGTTTTCATGAGTAATTATCTCATTGAATGCAAAATCACCAGCCTGTAATTAATTTAATTGCATCCTTCTGCAGCTTCCACCAGTGCCAAGCACTACACAACCAGCACTGGGCTGGTAATTCCTTAAACACCCAGAGGTGAGCCTCATTGGGAGGCATCAGCACAGTTTAGAGCTGCAGGCAATACTGCTGGCTATACCAAGACTTTGGCTTTATGATTTGGGGTCTAAAAACTACTGGCCTGTGTGCCTGTTTTTATCTCCTAGACAGCTTAGATGACATGACTTTTGCTCTGAATCTCTCAGGATTTGTCTCATTTACACAACTAGATGGGCAAAACCTCAAGTCACACAGACCCTTGAGGAGCAAGGCAGAAAGAGCAGGTGGAGCACCACTCATTAGAAAGAGATTATCAGGCTCATTAGCTGTTCCCATCACAAACCTTCTCCAAACTATGACATTAACTTCATTCCTAAGGAAGCAGCACCCATTGCTATAACAGCAAAGCCTTGTATCACAGCGGGCATGGACCAGGCACTGCCAGTCTCTGATGAAACAAGAGGGAAGGACAGAGAGATGGGAAAAGAATGTAAGGGTGGGCAAAGGGGAAAGCAGTAGGGATTTTTATGCTGTGAGACCTGGTACAGACCTTTAAGGAGCCTTGCTGCAGCTTTCAGTACTTAAAGGGGGCCTATAAAAAAGATGGGGACAAACATTTGAGCAGGGCCTGTTGCAATAGGACAAGGGGTAATGGTTTTAAACTAAAGGAGGTTCAACCTATATTAGATATAAGGAAGATTTTTGCAAGAAGGGTGGTAAGACACGGGAACAGGTTGACCAGACCAGGGAGGTGGTTGATGCCGCATCCCTGGAAACACTCAAGGCCAGATTGGATGGGACTCTGAGCAACCCGATCTATGTGAAGATGCCTCTGCTCATTTCAGGGGGGTTGGACTAGATGACATTTAAAGGTCCCTTTCAACCAAACAACTCTATGATTCTATAATAAAGCCCAGCAAGAAGCACAGCACACACTAGCAATTAATAACACGCAGGTCCAGACTCTTCAGCCCCTCACCTGGCATGGGTCACCTGGTCCTACCCCAGCACTTCCTCTCCTGCAGCCACCTAGCAAGGGCAGTGATTGGGTTTATAAAGCCAGGTCTCCTGACTAGGTGCAGGGAGGGCTCCTTGCCTCTGTGCCAATAAGGCTGACCCCACCACAGACCAATCTGGGAAACTAAAATTCCCAGGAACACCTGCTGGCTCATTAGCACCTCCCAGGATATTCTCCCAGCTTTGGCAGAAAAGGGATTTCCAGCCCTGGCTTCCTTTCAAGACCTTCCAAAAAGTCAAATGTGTAGGTAAAAAAGTGTCATTCTTCATTAAGTGCCATCATTCTCTTCCCCAACACTTACTACTAAGAGGCTTCCTTGCCCTCCATCCGCTGGCACCCTGCTGAAGGTGACAAGCAAAATACCTGAGAAAATACCTTGGGGGTGTGACTTGGAGCCTCAGGGCATTTGACACCCTGCTGAGATGTGGCTTCATGTCTTGTAATCCCAACTATCAAAATGGTCTGTTAATTTTTTACTTAATGTCTTACCCAGGCTTCAGCTAAAAATCTCTACAGAAACAATCAAGTTAAAAATTGTCTTCTACTCAGTGTCTACAGACACTGTAGAAAACTCAATACTGCCAGAGTGATGCCATGATGTTTAAGTTCTTATCGTTCTTCTGGTGCTTAGTAGGTGAATAACATTTCTTTTCTTTTTTTAAATGTATTCATCTTCTATTTATTCCCTCATTTAACCTGATACACATATTCCCATAATTGTTCAACCAAGATTGGTAGCAACCAGTCAGGCACGTACCAGGAGACTGATGATTTGTTGTTTTCTGAGTTCCACAATGCTGTAATGTCATGAGGATTTCATTTTATAAGCAAGTGTCAGGCTAATTCTTCTCCACAGCCACTAAGCCCTGACAAACACATACATCTCTTTGGCCCAGGTTCTCAGTTTGGGTTTCTAGTCCTGCCCTTTGCACCACTGGGGCTCAGATGCTTTGCACTAAAATGTGATTTTTAAGGTGGTTCACAGAGAGGGACCTTTGGGCATGAGAGCCTGAAAGGTGACAGATCAACACTGCTTGGTGATGTTCATGAGAGAGGAAAAATTGTTTCATTATTTTAAAGTGGGACTCTCCAAGAATCCAAAGGCTCATTTTCTCAATTGCTTTGCTTGTGTAGCTGCTGGCCAGCAGGTGACCATAATCATCACCAGAACCAGACGGAAAATTCAACCGTTCAAGAACTGAAAAGTGCAAAGTAAAACCAACCCCAAACTGAGTACAGCATTGCATCTCTCACAGGGAACACCAGCACCCTCTTTGCCGTGCAGACACGCTCAGCTGTGCACGTCAAGCAGGGTCATGGTGCTCCCCTCTCCTTCCACAGGGAGCTGTCAAGGCCACTGCACATCACATCCAGCTGTGGGCACTTGTGCCAAACAGCTGTCTCTGGTTTCTGAGCTGCACAACCTCAGAAATAACATGGGAGGACGAATGTGCCTATTCTCACAGGTTGCTCAGTGAGCCATCTGCTCCCAGCCAGCTGAGTTTCGGAGCGAGCCAGCAGCATGTTGCCACTTTGTCCTCATGGTGTTAAAAGTGATTCATGATGGAGTAAAGGCTAAGTTACTTCCTTGCCATCGACTAATGGTGGCAGGTTTGCTTGAATTCCCCCTGGTAGATGGACTGGAGACCATTTCCTTACCTGGATTCAGCTCCATTCCCAGCAGTGACACCCTAAACAGGAATAAAACACCCCAGCCCTGTTCCTATTGCTGCAGGAATGCGGGTTACAGAATTTGCAGACCCGCTTTGTTTATAGAACCACGGAGAGCAGTGTCCTCCCGAGCAGGCTGTGTTTCTGAGCAGGCTGTATTTCCGAGCACCGTGTTCAGGAGCTGGACGTGCATGTGAACCAGCAGCATGGCTGCGTTTCTTTGGGAACACGCACCGCCCTTCTGCAGACACGTTGGGAACGCAGCAAAGCCATTGGCATGGGCTGGAGGAGCCAAAAGGGAGCCAAAACTTTTGAAAAAGCACAGAATGTCTCTCCTATCACTCCTCTTCCCCCCTCCCAGTAATCACTTCAACAGTCACCAGATTTATCCCCATGTTCTCCCTTGGACTTCATTTCTTCCAGGACATGCGTGTGACAGTAAACAACTATGGCTGCTCCAGAAACAAGAGTTGTGGCCTCACAGGCACTGCCGTGAAATGATGTAAATCTGATGGAAAAGGGAAACTGTGGGTAGTTCTGGAATGATTTTGTCTGAGGCCATGTTTTCTGTCCCCAGGACAGCTGTGCTGAGGCACGCACTTGGCTTAAGGTAGGTGGCCTCCATGCTTTGGCACTGAGCTTTCCTTTCCCGGGCTGCTCTGCCCATGCAGCCTCCACCAGGCTTTCCTTCCTGCATAAAGTCACCCTGTTCATCTTTTTATTCCAGTTTTCCCTTATTTTACTACCACAGGTTAAACTCTTAGGTGATGTCATGGAGATCCTAATTCCCAAAGTGGTGCCAACCCATCCAGGAACTTTTTCTTCTGAGATACTCAGCTTTGAAAATATTTTCAAGGAGAAACTCCTCCCAGCACTGCTTTTTTCTTTTTCTTTTTTTTTTTTTAGTCTATCCAATGTAATATTTCTAGTATATCTTCTCTCTAGAGCATAGTATTAATTTCAGTATTTAAATTTTCAGCACTGGAAAATAATTTCTTAGCATATTAATGTACTCAGCTACTTTTGGATTCCTGCTAATCAAACCTTTTTCCAGCTATATCATACTTACTTATGACTTAATATCAGGTAAATCAGAACTAGGGCTTTTTTACGCTGCAAAATGGATAGTGGCACTGTTTGCAATAGTCAAAAATAGAAGACTTTGGATAGGATAGGATAAGAACAGGACAGGCATGCCTCCCTAGACCACACATCTCTGGGGAGCAGGGAAGTCTATGCTTGTCTGAAACTCCAGTTTGATCAGGACAATCAGCCTCTGCTGTCCTATACAAAATGAAAATTTAAAAAAAATTATATTTATTGTAGTGTCAAAACTTTCCCACCCAGGTAAGCCTGGAAGCATTTAGGGTATCTACAGAAAGAGTATGACAGATGTTACTTCGCTGCCTGCTCCATAGTTGTGACCAATCTATTTAACTGAAAGACTGCATTGTTTTGTGAATTAGAAAATTAGTTGTAAAATGTTTGCTTGCTGTTGAGGATTTAGATGAGATTAGGCAATGCTTTGACTAAGCAACTGCAGTCTCACTCTTGCTTCTCCTCACTCATGGGTAGCTCTTTACTGCTCCTGTCCAGCCTTACAGCTGCCACTGACTTCGGAGTATATCCCTTGGAACTCTTTGCCTTGTAAGTTTCTATATTGGTGTGTTTCCCACAGAAATCAAATTGTGTAGAATTACCCATTTCCATGTCCTTCAACCCTTTTTATTAGGTAAAAACCTTCCTAGTGTTTCTTTTTGCATTTACCAACCCTTGCCAGCACATGGGTCAGGCTCACAGAAGAAGAGGGATAATTTTGCATGGAGCTTGGTGGGAACTCCCCATGCATGTGATGCTCACATGGCACCACACATCTTGTGGGCCCGAGGGAGGAATTCCTGCAGGGATGGCCCCTGCAGCCGGCAGGGCTCCTACAGCCACCAAGCACTTGCTGCCAGTAACCTCACACACTCAGCACCCTCCAGACACCCCTGGAGAGCCCAAACCCCAGCCCTGGACTCTCAAGCGCCCATCCAGATCCGAGCTGCTGCCTGCAAGAGGATCTGAACCCGTGCTGAAGCTGTGTTGAACCCAGCAGCCCTGGGAGACGTGATGCTGCCTAACTATGCACAGAGCAGTTGAATGCTTTAACAATATCAGGCCTCAGACAGCCAAGCTTCTGTCTCTAGAGAAACTTGATGCTAATAGATTTTGGTGTAGACAGTCCCTTTCCTCTTCTCAGTGATGTCACCAGTAAAGAGAAATAATAAATCCTCATCTACCTTCATCCAGGAACGTTGCCTGTGCCCTTATACTTTGCATATGAACAGATATATTTACAGACCCAAGCTGCAGTTTCTGATTTTATGATTCAAATACTTCTTCAGCAAAGGAAAGGAGCTGAAATTGCTCAAGGCCAATTCAGATTAAGGGGCACCTGTACATTCCCTCTTCTTTACCCTGAGGTGAAGTTTGGCCACTGGAAGATACTATTTACAAACTGGACTCCATCTTCTCCAACTGGAAAATGACACTAAACATCTGCTAATTTCCTGACCATGTACATTACTAGATCTGTGGCTTAAACCTCAGAGCATACTTCAGTTCTTCCACCCAAACCACTGTGAATGCTTCATACCCAGACCTCTCTGCCTCTGCTCCAGCATGTGTCTCACAGCTGCTGAACGGGACAGAGCAATGCTATGAGGAGGGACTCTGTTCATCTCTGATGTCACCAAGGACCAGACTCTGAAGCGCCTGTGCCTTCTGAGCACTGCAAGACCAAAGCCAGCTGTCATCTAACACAGCTTGTGCTCTCACGAAAGCATATGCCCATTGTCATGGCATCTTCAAGAACGAGGCATTTCTTCTCATGCCTTGACCTGGATTAAACACGAGCTGGCCACTGCATTGTGCTGTGGAGAAATGAAGTCAGTCCCAGTTTGAAGAAAAGGCTGCAGGGCATTTGGCTACAGCTGACATTCTCTTGCCAGCACTTTGCAAACTCTGCTGCCGCTCATTCTGAGAGGGTGCCCAGCACCTTAGCGCTGCATGCCGAGGAGGAGCCGATCCCGTCCACACCCAGTAAAGCAGAGACCAAACCCGTGCTTCTTACAAACAGATTTATTTGCGTTTTGACTGGAGCACAGATTCTAGATAGAGATTTCTTCTGCACAACAGTACAAGAGCCAGTGCAAAATACGCTTTTTTCTTTTTTTCTTTTTTTTTTAATTCATGTACAAAAACCCCCAAAAACGAAACAAGAAGACAAAGAGTGTGGCAGTATTTACCCACAACTGGTAACGCCTCAGCCTCCCATCAACCCACCTCCACTCACCCTTGCCCACCACGCCAACTTCGTGGTCAGCATCGCCTGCCTCGAACAGCTGCACTGTCAGTGAAGAGAGGTAACTCCCCGGCCCTCTGAAAGATAAACACTCACCCCAAGCAAACTGGGACAACAGCAGGCTACTTTAAAAAGTTGGACATGCCATCTGCTTGCCAGGGAGCAGAATTTTGAGGGAATGGCAGGAAAAAAAAAAAAGGTACAAATCAAAGACATACAAAAACCTAGGCACTAGCTTAACCCATTTGTTAGAGAGAGGCAAGGTTGTTAGACACAGTCTGCCTTCCCATTATCACCCACAGTAGTGATGATCAAAGCCAAACACTCCTCACTCTTGAGTACCCTGTGCTGTCAAACAGATTATAATCTTATGAAAACACTTCTATTAGTAGCCTAAAGTTAAACAATTTCATAACTGGAGGAGAAAGAGAAGCTTCAGTCTGAATATAAGCATTTCTTTGAGAAGTCAAAACGCCCAAAACAGATACAGACAAAAAAACCTGTCCCACTCATCCACCAGATGATGATGGTTAGAATTACAGCCAATGCTTAAGCAATACAACACTGAGCTAGGAAAAGTCATCGTATGGTTGTTCTGCTTAGGGAGTAGCCTTACTAGTTTACAAAGCACTGGGTAACCTATTTCTCTGTTACTCTAATTTTCAGAAGCTGCAATGTAGAACTGCAGTGGTAGTGCAAGAATATGCTCATCTTCACCAAGGCCTGGGATTCATATTGCAGAAATTCATCAAATTTACATCACTCCAAGTGTGCCACATCCAAATCACCTAGAGTCGCTACTATGGACTTTTACATTTCTCCCCAAAGAATGGTTGGGTTTTGAAGCTTGATCAACCAGAGTCTTTTACATTGAACTACAATTAACAAAGCAGAGTACCAGTTAAAGCCAAAGAACACATGTACTCAGCACAAGTATGTGTTGATACAGTACAGTATGTATGTGGATATATATCTGCATATATATGTATATGTTACATTATAAGGAGAGTGCCATTCAGGGCTTCTCAACTGCAAGAATCCTTTTGTCACCTCCAAGTCCTGGAACTTTAGCCCATTGAATTTCACACTAAGACAATGAGAACTCCAATGTTTTCCACATTGAATGATTATTTCTATTTTAGCCAATTAACCATGCAGGGCCAGCTGAAAGTACAGGAGCTTTCTTTTTAATAGCATCAGTCCTGCCACCTCAGTTAGATGGCTAAATTTTTATCCCTAGATTATCTGCCCCTTCCCTGCCCTGCAATTGTGTATCATGGGCATCACCAGAGCCATACTAACTGATCAGTATTGATTTACTCAGTTGATAAATGCCACATTTTTTGAAATCATTTCAAACAGATAGTACAGATCTGACAAGAACAAAGGTTTATACTTTGCAGTACTGGCTGGAGCTCTATTGGTATAAATCACATAATGATTCTGCCTTTTCATTCCCAGCAAACCCACTTCTACTCATAGTGGCTGTCATCAGGCATACGACTAAAGAGCTGGATAATTTGGGAAACCATATGATTCAGTGTTATCCTAAAACTTAGTCCTTTTAAAGAAAGGTCTGCTGAACAAATTTTATATATAACTGAAAAAACTCTCATTTAAATCACTCTGAGCAAGTTTCATTTGTTGCTTTTTAAAAAATAAATAGGAGCAACAAGAAGGAAAAAAGCAAAAATAAGTGTAACAGACACTTGAGAGCAAAGTAAATGCAGAACTCTTATGGATATTAAAATGAGTGGGAGCTACTAACCTGCCTTGCCTTTAGTCTATCTAGAATTTAGATATCTATCCCAGACTAACCATCTGTGCTTCCTCCAGTCCTGAGGAAACAAAAGATTCCTTCTGGAGGTTGTCACATCTACAAGCAGTTCATATGAGTTCTTTCAGGGACAGCAGACCCTCTGCAGCCACAGGGAGGGTCTAGGATTACCTGACACTTACACAGGTGAGACAAGTCTCTCTCTCTCTCTCTCTCAATCCTCACATGAGCCTCTGACTTAAATCCTGGAGGCTTTGCTCGGTTCCTGCATAGACAAACTCACCAGCTCCAACAGGGCAAGGGTTTGCTTTTATGATTGTGGGAGGCAGAGGGGAAGGTTCCTCAGCAGTCCAGTCTCACAGCAGCCTTGCCCTGACCACAGGCACCACCCACGTGGGTCCAGGGCAGTGGTCCCCCTGTAAAACCACCAGCTGGATTCACAGCATCATGGACCAAGGACAAAGGGTGCAACATGTTCTCCTGACACCCAGAGATGCAACACATTCTGCATTTTCCTCAAGGGGGGCAGTGGGGAGGGAGGTCCTGGTTTGCTCTCTCCGGTGACCAGTGATAGGATGCGAGAGAACAGAATGAAACTGAATCAGGGCAAGTTCAGATTGAACACTGGAGAAAAGTTCTTCACCAAGACAGTGGTCAGCCACTGGAACAGGCTGCCCAGGGACTTCCCTTGCCCTTGATTATGGCACCAAGCCTGCCTGAGTTCAAGGAGCATGTGGGATGCTCTGGATGACACACTGAGACATAGGGTTTAGTTTTGGGTACTCCTGTAAGGAGCAGAGCATTGGGCTCTATGATGCTTATGGGTCCCTTTCAACTCAAGATATCCTACAATTTTCAGCTGAAGAATTCAACAGTCCCCTACACACCAAACCAGCTGTGCTGTGTCTTCATGGGTGTGTATGTTACTTAACCACAAACCTCCAAATTTCTGATGCGACTACAGAGGTTCAACAAGGACTAGAACTACTCTGTCAAGTGTAGGTATTACACACACATTAAAGCTAAACAACTTTGTAAGAGGCTAACATAGATAAAACAGTAGAGCCCACCCAGGAGGACAGTATTTATAATCTATGGGATTGTTTACTCTGGTATACCTTCTTAGAGCATGGAAAGGAAAGTAAGGTGTCAAATTCACCCTCATATCAGTAAAAAATTACTTTATTTCAAAAAAATCTAAATACAGCAAGGCCCTAACAGTCTTATTTTTGTTCAAAATTGATCAAACAAGTGCTAATGAAACACCATGAGGGCTTTTACATATAATTCTTTAGGGAAAAACTTGTTTTTTAAAGAATCAAGAAGTTAAGACTTTTTAAAATAACCAAACACTTCTCAGTCCCCTTTGCTCCCTCTGGGAGCAAAGCTACCTCTATCCTTTCTTCACTGTGCTGTGTTTCAGTGTTGCTGTGTCCCCTCAATTACAGGGTTATCACATCTAAGTGGACATGCTAGACTGCACTCCTGGCAACGTCAAGGTCTGTTTTAAACTCTTGTCATGAGGTCAGATTCACCAAAGCCACACGCCAATGACAGCCACACCTTGTGTCGGGCCAATATTATAGAACAGCATGAAAAAGCCCAGCAAATACAGATCTTCGAAAGCACTTTTTACAAAATAAAACCAACCAGCTCCTGGGTACACAAGGGCACACTGGTCCCACCTACTCACAAAAACATCTGGAGTTCATTCACTATTTTGGAAGGCAGCTGTAACTCTGTGACCACAACCTGGAAGCCCCAGTGTCCATGGCCAGGAGCTCCTCCTCACCTACACGACCTGGTCCTCAACCAAGCAGCCTTGATTCCTTTACTTCAGAGGGAGAAATCACTGTGTCCCAAAGCCTAGGCATCCTTTCTGGAGAAACACTACAATTCATGGAGCATCCAGGACAGCCAGTTGAGCAAGATCGTGCCTAAGTAGGCACTGTTAGTCAATTAGCTGAGTTGGCTGAAGGCTTTCCCATTGTAACACAATTTTTCTATTCTAGTATTATTTTCATTGCAAAAAGAAAAAAAAAAAAAAAAAAAAAAACAAAAAACCTGGTGGGGATGGGTGGGGTTTTTATCTTTCATTTGTTGCTTTTAATGAAAAAAAGGTTGCTTTTCTCAATATTTTGATGTTTATTTCTGTTGGGAAAACTTGAAACATGTACTTTTTGTCAGAAAAATATCAGGCTGTGTCTGTCCGAATTCCTCCAGTGTCAGCTGGGAGCTGTAACTCAAGGGCTCCATGGCCCCCTCTTTCCCTGGGCACCCCTCCAGCCTTCATGACGCATTCCCTGCTTGACTAACCCATGGTAAGAGCATCATGGGATCTGTAATTCAGCCAAAGAGCTCAGCCCCAAGGGGGACACAGCGCACAAGGCACTTGAATGATAATTTCTGAGGTCTGCAACAGTAGCTCAAAGTGATGCTGCTTTAAGGGCCAAATGGATTTAATTAAATGTTTCCATTTCAAAAGGCTGGAACATTTTATTCCATGTTTTCCAGCTGACAATTTCTCATTTTTTGAAAAATTTCCATTCCAGGAAAATGTTTGGTATTTCAGCTTTCCATGTCAATTCAGGATGAAATTAAAAATTCAAGAATCAGATTTTGATGCTACATAGACATTTAGTTTGGGAAACAGCTTTATTATTTAGCTGCCAAAAATGAAATGGCTTCATTCATGCAAGAAAGGTGCGATCCAGTTTGCCTTTGACATCAGTGGAAGCCACTTTTTTAGCTTAATGGAGCCTGGATGGCATCCCAAAAGGCCAAGGGAGGGTGGAGCACACCATGGTTAGAGATATTGGAAACAGGAGTCAAGAGTGAAAGAGCAAGAACACAAGAAGCAGCAACTGAGATGATCTGTTACCTGGACTTGGTCAAAACTCAGTTTTACTTTAGTAAGTAATAGGAAGAAAAGTCATTAATATTATAAAACCTAATTCCCAGTTAAGATAGCAGTTATTCACTACTTTGTAAAGTAGAGTAAATCCACAGGATGAATTTGTCATGAGCACTACAACTTTCAGTGTTCCAAACATTCCCTCGGAAAACCTTCATATACTCCATTCAGGGAGACTAAAGACAATAGTGTGCTACTGAACTGCTGCCTCAGGTTGTCTGTCCTCCCTTGAACTCCCCCAAAATGGTCTGTTGGACTGGCATTACAGAAGCTCTGTCAGGAGGGACCAAGGTCTCTGGACATCTGCAGGTGAAGAACAGCTAAGTGTGGGCTTCCAGAGTTGACATTTTTGGGTGAAGACTGGGCACAAATCCATCCTCTGCATTGCCCAGTCTGGTTTTGGATGTAGCCCCAAGCCTTCCACCTCAAAGAGCAAAAGAGGAGCCCCAGGGAGACTACATCCATCAGCAACAGGGTGTGTGCTGAAAGCAAGAGAGCACTCAGAACAGTAAGTAAATCAATTCGCTCACCCATGAGGGTTCTAGAGAACTGGGATTTATCTTTCATTTCCCTTTACTACAAGGCAGATGTTTCTAAGCAATAAGCAGAAACCTCTACAATTTTTAAGACTGAAGAGGAAGGGAGGGAGGAAGAAACATGTACAAGCTTTGAGGATGTTCTCAGCTTAAAAAAAAAGGCAAAACCAAAATCACACACCACCAAAAACATATATCAGTAAAAGCAAGTTTTTCCTTAAGCTGTTTGGTAATTCTTTGTTCACAGGAGCATTTATCCAGAAGGTCCTTCATGTTTCCAGTCTAGGTTGTAGCAATCTCAGTGAGGCACTAAATTTCAGGCTGTTAAAGTCTCTCTGTGCAGCATGGTCATTTTAAAATGATGTGGTAGCCATCATTGCTTTCAGCTGTAACAAAGAAATGCAAAGCATATTTTCATGGCTTTTAGGAAACACCAGATACAGCCCTTCAGATCTTCCTCCTAGGTAGTTTGCAATAGTTTGTACTCTTGTTGCACAATCCACCCAGGAAAATCAAATCTAGGTCAAATAATTTACATAAAACCCCCACATCTTTTATCATTTTACTAGAAGTTTTTCTGTTCACTTATGTTAGTGGTATCAACAGATTTACGAAATTTTTATAACAGTGTAACTGAGTGGAAAGTATAAGATCAATCAGTCTATCATAGTGTAGTCAACACCTTGACTTGCACTAAATTAGATTACTTATCTTTTCAGGATAACAGCACTGAGTTTGTGATAACCTTTAGTGCAATTGAACGGAGGGATTATCTTTAGAGCCACAGGTTATAGCAGCAGCAATACATACCTTTTAATGTGCTGATAACAAAACAAGATTCATCTTGGAAGTTTTGAACCATCTGAAGGGCAGAAGCAAAGAAGCCAACAGAACACATTTTTAGTAATTAAATTCAAGTTTCTTTCAGTGACAGTATAGACTTAGAGGAGAGGTATCAATTAGCATTTGGTGTCTAGTCCTACACAGTCCTGAGAAACCCTGCCCATGAGATTATTAAAGTACATAACTGATTAACTAAGGTCCTTGCAGTACCTATTGATTTTAAGAGAAGCCCATACTAAAAGTGCTTGCCTAGAGCTGATCTAGCTTATTCAGCATTTTACCATCCTCTTTGCAGCTCTTGATCCTGCAGGTTCTTATACCACTCCAGTTATTCTGTTAAAAGATCATGCTCTTAATTGCTTCCAGTGAAGCCGTGCTAGTTTAGACTGGATGAAGATAGTCCCTTTTTTAAGGCCTCACAGTGGTAATTACACATTCAGCTAAACCGTGGCACTCAGTTGGGCTTACACTGCCATTTAAATAATACCTAGAGGTGGTGAGCCCCAAGAAATGGACTCCTTGCTGAATAAAGGAATTGCTACTGAAAAGCCATCTCAGCAGTGTCCACTTGGTTACTTCAACCAGACATTAGTAGAGATGCTGTGCTTACAGGAATCATTCACCTGTTTGTATTTTGTCAAGGAACAGCAATCTTAGTGAACCTGCTATGAGAGGCAAGGCAAGTCATGGGAAGAAGGATGAGAACCTAAAGCTATCCATGTGTTATCCATGAGAAACAACTAGATTTTCAGAAGAGGTGAAGGTTCTACAGGCACCCCTAAATAGAAAGGTGAGTTAAGAGATTCAGATGACTTCAGATCCAACATGAAAAGCCCATTTAAGCTTCATCCTTAGTCTGTGCTTCCTCCCATCTTAGAGTAGCTACGTGGGACAGAGGTGGTGAATTACCTTCAGGAGGTGTCTCATACAGTTGAAGCAGATGCTGGACACACTGCAGAGGTGAGAGATGTGACCAGAATCTCTCTGATCAGTTTATAAAAGCCAGCTTTAAGAAAAAGACTTCTCCTAGATATTGAATATCATTCAAGTAGTGCACTTCCCAGCTGTAAGTTCTCACACCAAAATACCCTTTTCAACTCAGACTAATCTGCCTATTCTCTTGTGGGTTTAACATCCAGCCCCTGGCTCCTGCAAATCAAACTTCACTGGCCAGTTTGTGTGTTTTTGCCTAATGAAGCATGAAGTACATTCACAGAGTGCCTCACTCTTGCCACTATAGTACTCAAACAAGAAAGAAATATTAAAAAAGCAATAGTCATTGTTAATAATTGACTTAAACAAATACTTTAAGTCTTATACCCAAGCTAGTTCACGCAATTCCCCTACCAAGAGTTGCCTCCAAGCGCTTTGCATCCATAAAGCATCCAAGTTTCAGATTTAATCAGGCTGGAATAGCAAGGAGACTTCAGAAATAAGCATTATAGCCTTCAATTTAGGCTCCAGTTGAAACCTATGCTCTGCTTCATTTGTTTTAACAATGCTCCTTATAAATGAAGCTCCTTAAGTGATTCTGGTGCATGAATGAGTAAGTAATTTAGTGGGGGAAAAGAGGAAGAAGGGCAACTTACTATTAACCTGCAAGTTAATGGAATGGACTGAATTAAGCCATCATATAATGGGACACAAACAGCTAGCAGAGGTCCATTAAATTATAGCGTGCACTTACACAGCACTGACTGACCCAGGGGCTGTAATCACTGGCCAAGACATAACACTAATTGCCCTACAAGTTTTCAAACTTGCCTTCTTTAGGAAACTTATCTATTTAATTTTAAAGGTTCTTACTTTAGACCCTCACTTCAAAACTTGTGTAAGTAGCCAAAATGAAAAGAAATTAATAGAATCATTTAAGTTGCAAAAATCTCTAAGATCCTCAAGCCCAAATGCTGAGCTATCACCAGCAAGTGCACCACTAAACCATGTCCCTAAGTACCACCTTCACACATCTTTTAAACACCCCCAGGGATGGTGACTCAGCCACTTTCCTGGGCAGCCTATTCCAATGCTTGGCAACCCTTTCAGTGAACAAATTTTTCCTAATATACAATATAAACTTTCCCCAGTGCAACCTGAGGCCATTTCCTCTCATTCTGTCACTTTTTACTTGGGAGAAGAAACTAAGCCCCACCTTGCTACAACCTCCTTTAAGGTAGTTGTAGAGAGCAACAAATGATCAACTTTACTGTGTTTTGTTGTGCTTTTAAAAAAAAAAAAAAAAAAAGCCTCTTTTACAAAGCAAAGGTCTTGAAACCACACCAAACCCAATGCTATGCATGAGTGATTCACTCTCAGTATTTACTTTAACTTGTCGGGATTAGTAACTTTGCAATGCTTGAAGATGCATTCCATAATTTGAAAGTTCATTCCAACTTCAAGAAGTCAGACAATTGTTATAGCTCCAACAAGGTTTGCATTAACCCCTTACCTCATTGCTCACCAATACATGGATCCCTGTGGGTCCCTGCCGATAGATCCGATTTATCTGCTGTGGAGAAATGCTGTACAAGTTTGCAATCTTCTCCATTAATTCCAGCGTGGTCAATTCTTCTAAGAAGATTGCATGATATACTGCAACAAATTGAAAGTAATTACAGCCTAGCAAATACAGATTGCACCAGGATGCTCAACATCAACAACCAAATAGGTTCAAGGTGAAGGTTCAAATCTTGACAATAGATAAACAAGCTCTGTTATTTTAAAGCACTCCCCAAATATCTAGCTTGATGATTTGCAGGAAAACACCCAGTATTTGGATGCAGTGGGCAATTAAAGAACACACAGCTTTTACTTAGAGGAAAACACAGGGACTAATGACAACACCCATCAAGAGGCACTAAAAAAACTCTCTCATAAAGATGGCTAATATTTCTGGATAATATTTTACTGATTTTGATATTTTTTTAAATGATTCAACTAAATAATAAAACACATGACACTGTGTTACACAAAAGTGTTATTTTATTAGATGTTATCCACTAATCCCATAGGCACAAACTAAAGAATGCAGCGTGTAAGGTAACCACAGATTACAGCATTGTTTTATAAATTCAATCCAAATTATAGCAGCCAGTAGGAAAGTTGTGCCTGTTTATTATTAAGTACAAGAATTAAGGACACTCTCTCTTCTCATTTGATGGTATATCATGTCATGAGGGATAACAAGTCCCCAAAAGCTCTGAACTTCCAAGAATTAGACCCTCACTTTAGAACCTACTGACTTCCCATTTCCTGTAATTTTTTTCAGACAAGACAATCTAAAGCAAATTGTGGATGGAAGGGTACTTTTTAATGCTATTGTCCCTACTAAGAACTGAACAGAGATTTTTTTGCAGCATTCTGAAGCTGCGTTCTAGGTTGGGTCTGTTCTCCAGGCAGATGGTATCAGTTGGAATCTGTAGCCCTGAAACCATCACCGAAGTGGCAGATCTGGGATAAACAGGACCTCTTCAAACATTCAGGACACCAAGCTGTCCCACACAGGATCTCAAGCAGAAAGCAGCATTCTCACCAGGTAAGTGTTTAACAAGATCATACTAAAAACTTACCACAGAGACTGCCATCTCCATTTTCTCGTTTTTGGTGGTGATGAGACCTGTTCTGCTCTGGTTCTTGACAGACATAAATTGTCATCTTGGGCCTTACATTTCTATGGATTAATAAAAAACAGTAGTAAGTTAGTTAGTAGATCCAAAATTGTTCCAAGTCAGCTACCAAACAATGAGAGATGGAATCACTCAGGCTGTGCATAAATAACAAACTAAGAGATAGTCTTGATGCTGGTGACTAGATGTCTCAGGAAGTCTAGTAGGAGACCCCCAGGAAGTGGCGAAGAGCACCTTAATCTTCTCAGGATCAGAAAAGAATAAACAGTTAACAGCAGTTGCCAAGCAGTTCATCATAGCTGCCTTTACTGATTTAAATCCTGCCCAGCAGTAGAATTTATGAGGTTACTGCAAGGGAAGTAAATTTAAGAGTCATTTGAGGCTTCAGGGGTTCATTGTTTTGTTGTTTGCTACCTCTGATGAGATGCAACATAGGAGATCCACATTATGCTGCTTCTTTTCTGAGCTGTGCTTGGATTTGAACACCACTGAGATCTCCAGCCTCTGAAACAACCTCTCTGAAGTATTAAAAGGAAGATTAAATGCTACAGCTCCAGGATAAACTTCTATTTAACACCGAAATTACCAAGGGATGCTGTCAGAGCAAGAAAAAAAATAGGAAGGAAATAGTACAAACCTTCCTTTAATTGCATTAAAGAGCCGAATTCCATCAGCAGGCCCACAGATTTGAACAAAATCTTCTTTGGACATCTTCAGTAAGTCGGCACCTACATATTTCAAATTGATTTTTTTTTCAGAAGTTAAGCAAATCTTAGCATCCAAATTGTGTGTACGGGCAGCAGGAAAGGGCAGGGGGAGAGAATCCACAAAACTAAACCAAAGAGATTTGCAGAGAGGAGTTGCAAATTCAAAGAGGTGTACACTTCAAATCAATCACTGAAACAGAAAGCTAGAAGCTGCCAAAAGAGCACTACTGCACTGGAAAATATTCTAGCCAACTCAGAAACAAGCTAGATATTTAACACAGGCCATTAAATGACCCAAATTTCTCTGTCACATTCACCAGGTTATTTAATCATGTTGCAGGTCAGAGAGAGGCTCCTCATGGTTTCAAAATGCCTAACAATTGCCCCTTCCACCATCTGACTGGTGTGTACAACTACCCCATGGGAGGGCACATGAAGATGGAGCCAGATGCTTCTCAAAGGTACACAGGGACAGGATGAGAGGCAGCAGACAGAAGATGGGAAATGCTGATTAGATATAAGAAAAAACATTTTTACTGTGAGAGTAATTAAGTATTTGAAGAGGCTGTTTAGAGACACTGGAATTTCCAACCTTGGAAATATTCAAAGGCAACTCCACAAGGTCCTGGACTTGCTTCAAGTAGGGGTTTGCACTTAATGAACTCAAGAAGTCCCTTCCATCTTAACTTATTGTCTTCCACCTTTACCTATTCTATGTATCTACACACTGTTTTGACAAGTGCTAAGCAATCTAAGAACAAAAGAACAACCACACTGGATCAGACCAGCAATCCCATCAACAGTGGCCAGCAGCAGATGCTACTGATACGAAGCATGAGCTGCTCTTACAAAAGAGAACAAAACCAAAACAACTGGATTGTTTAAACTCACCCGAAAAACTTGAGAAGAGTCTACAGAATGGAGAGAACCTATTACGATGAAGCCACTGCTGGGCATCTTGAATAGAAGCAGAAGGAAGGAGATGCTACATTGCAAAAAGAATAAGAAGGTCTTGAAATGAACTGTTCACCAGTGTCCTAAAAGAGAAAAGCACCACATTAACATGATCTCAAGTACTTACATCATTGGTGGGAGGCAGGAGCTCCATTTGGTGGGTTGGAGAACTGTTGCTAAAAGAAATTATACAAAGTTGGAAGAGAAAAAGAACACATTATTTTAAATTCTGCATTGCAGTTTCCATCCTCTTCCCCCTCCTCTATTTGACTACAACTTTCACAAGTTATACACCAACTTGGCTTTTTGTCTCTATCAGGTTTTTAAAAAGGTGTCCAAAATCTGGAAAAAGAAAGAATAAAAAAACTCCTTTCTATTCGAGCCTTTTGTTGGTCAGTTGAGGTCCTACTCAACACAGAGAGAAATTCACATGTACGGACCTCTTTCAAACTTTTGCATATGGGTGACTCACTAATGTGACATCAACCAAGCAAGGAAATTGTAACCTACACGGTGGCTAAAAATCAAAATTTGTATGAGCCAGGAATACCCTAACTAAATCCACTGTCTAATAAGAATTCTTCACAAAACTTGAATAAAGGACTGTATAATTCAACTCCAATGTTATCTTAAGCATAGTAAATTGCAATTTAACTATCTTACACAAAACCACATTTCTACTAAATCCTCCTAAACACAGACATGACTTCTAAATGAATCAAGGATTTTACCAAAGAGGTAAAATCTACCACTGGAGGAAAACACTCAACAGATCTCTCCACTAACTCAAAATTTTGTGATTTCAATGTTTGTCCTTATTCATAGGTTGAGGTGACTAAAAATTTGTGATACAATATGGATTTATCAATATGCTGTGTAGAAGACTATTAGTTGGCCAAGTCCCACCAAAAGAAGTAAGAAACAGAAAGGCCTGTGCCAAATTCCACAGCGAATTATACTGCAGGGAGGCCTCAGAAGTACTGAGGGACCCTGCTGTACATTTCTGACATCAGTTATCTTGGGCATTTTGGGATCATTAGAACTGTTTCTTTATGATGGCTATATTAATTAATTAAACATGCCTCCACTAGTCCTTTTTTTCTGAAATGGCTTCTCAAAAAACCCAGGCTGTTTTACCCCAAACAGGATTTCTTTACATCCCATTCATCTGGGAATTCAGGACCCCAAACTACCTCAAGACAGAAAGGAAGAAATATCAACTCTGAAGAGGTGATGAAAGCCTCTTAGAGGCTTGTAAGAAGATACTGGGAATTGCTGGTACAGGTTATGGTGTGTTCGCACCAGGAATTGCCCTGGTGGTCCTCTGATGCTCACCTTCCAGTCACTGCAGAAACAGTGGACATGCCAAGAGTACTCTGCATTAAAGGGAATTCCTGCATGGAAGGTCTTAAAAGGCTTTTGGGAAACACTTTTCCCTTCCTAGAAAGGATGGTCCTTGACCTGTTCTTTCAGGGTATGAAATGCACGGACACACAAAGCTTATGCACACAAAGGCCACCATATGAACAGGAAAGATAAAGCATTTATTTGTTACATACCCATCTCCGAGGTTGAAGCTGTTGGGAGAACTGTTGTAGCTTGGAGACGGAGCATTGTTCATTTGATAAGGCACATCTGGCCAGGGAGAGCACTGTTGGAAGAAAGGCAGCGGGGATACTTTCATAAGGATGGAAATAAAGGATTCGATTCTCCTCTAATACCACATTCATGCTGTTGCCACGCCACTAACTTCAGCTCATCACTCCTGCTGGGAGGAGGAGATGGGCCATGGATTTTCTACGCTGCTCTCCAAGCGGGCTGTCAGGGGGCCAGATTGATTCCAGTTGTGCATTCCACATTTCTTTCTCCCATTTCACAAAGCCTGTCCCCAAATAACACTGGGCCAAAGTGCGCACAGCTGTAAGTCAGAGCAACGCCAGTAAGGCAACTCAGACTGAAGGCAGCAATGATACAGAAATACCCCTGGTCTCAATAATAAAGCCCTAATTAAATCCAGGCAAGAGTGACAAATACGCTCCAGTGGCATTGCTTCAGGTTTATACCAGTGGAAGAGCAGAATCTGAACCAGCCTGCAAAAGCCTCTGGCAATTAGTCAAATAGCTCAAGACATAAATGGGTATTACACGGAGAAAATTTAAGATAGACAGACAGACACAGAGCTACTAAAAGCTTTCACAAATATAGGTCAGACTCCACATTCCGTTACAGTAGTGTCAAACCAGAGTAACCCAGCTAGAATTGGTGACTCTGTTCTGAATTTAAGCCAGTGTAATCAGTAGGAGAAATCTACCCCTTTGGAACCCCCGGCCATCAAGAGCTCAGTGCTTGTCGTAGTACCCTTGTTTGCAATGATAAAAAGACAACAAGTGTAGCTTTTCAGCTTTATCATCTCCACAAACACTAGCAAATATTTTATCACCTCCACAAGCACTGGCAAATATTTAACTCTTTAGCAACCTACATTTCCCCATGCAATGTGTCAAAGTGCAGCAGAGCTCATAGGAAGAGTTTGGGATCTGCCAGCTCAGTAGAATTAGGTCTGTCAATTAGAAAACAAGATGGTTGCTCCTGGCAACGTGAGGAAAATTGAGTGGGAGGGACTGGATCTCACAAACAGGAAGTTGATTTAAATTAAAACTAAATTAACATAATTTTTGAAGTCCTGCAAGCCACATCAAAAAAGCAATAACTAAATCTAACAACAAGACATTTCCATAGAGACTGAACTGAACTTCTAAATCCCTTTCTTGAGTCCTGTTGCTTAGCAATTCTGCACCCCAGGGTAAGTTTATACATACATCTTAGCAATGACAGGTAGGGGCAGAAACAAGTACGACTCTACACCAGATGCACCACAATATAAAGGCATTCAAGATACTCCTAGGGCACAACCCAGAATCTTCTCAGATCTTGTATGTAACAGTAGCTTCATAGGCATATTCACAGAAAAACAGATTAATAATTTCATCAGACACTTCTATTCATCTGCTCAAGTGTCCCATCTCCAACACAAAACTTTGGCCAGACATGTCTAAAAAAAATACGTCATACAACTGGCACTGGAGGGTCATGACAAGTGCCCAGGAGTACGGCAGAATATTGAGAAAATTATTTTTTTTAAGCTAGGCTGTAAAGAATTGGTTTACAGCCGGAAACATAAGAAGCATCAGCATCTTTCATAAATTTCAACAGCAAAAAAACCTCTCAATTTCAGTCAGATCTGAGCATACATGCTTTCACAAGACAATCTCTGGGGCTCAGTTAGATGCCTTTTTCTCTCAAATTTATCTCCCAAAATGATGTAATACAATGCATCTAAAATGCTTTACCTCTGTGAGAATAGTTGTCTCATAAGAAGGCTGATACTTCTCCTTCTCTTGGGTGGTCTTCTTTTCCATTTTTTCCCTGTCAGTCTTCTGTTTTCTGTCTGCTCCTTTAGGCTATAAGCACAAGCACAGGCTCTCCCTTACACCAAGTATTACAAGTTTGGAGACAGAGGCCAACAGATTTAGCTAAACTGTTCACAGAAGCTTCCCCAAGATTTATGGGGACTCTATATGTGTAAAAGATCAGATCTGCATTTTCTAGACACAAAAAAATTAGTCAAGGATCTCTACTGTTTCTATACATTCCCCAGGAATGACTAATGCAATTCTAAAACAGGTTGACCACAGATCTGAGATGTCATTCCAGCTATTTCAGATCATGAGCCCCATCACTTTTGCATCTCAACTGGTACTTGTACCGTGTTTCCAGGAACAGGAAAGACACTGCTCACAGGCGCAAAACTGGAACAGCAGATCCTTTGAGAAAACAGGCCTATGGAAAGTTTGCTGTTAAGTACCTAAAGGTCTGCCAAGCCCAGATTAGGAGTTTCAGAGAAGCTTTCTCTCTGAATTTTTCTCTCCTCCAGGTATTTAAGATCTCCAAGATAAACTCTTATTGTTCATGGAGGATTAAATCAAAGAAACTGGAGATGCCATGATGCCACAATGTCTTGATTGCCTACTAGTATCAAAACACTGTGGATATCTTAAATATCTCAGTATTTGCATAGTGTTTGAGCACAGTGGACTGGCATAGGTCTTGGTGCAGCACTTGGATCATTTGAATTCAAACAGAATTGCTGTGTAGTTCAGTGTTTATGCCACCTTGTGCACAAGAGTCCCAGCTAAAAGTCGGTTATTTTACTCCACTATTTGCATGTTCCTGTGCCTTAATCTAGTTGATGACAAAGCCAAAACTACCTCATACCTTGAACACTTTGATCTGGCAGCTTGCAGAATGCAAGTGTTCTGTGTATTCACCATTTTCATTCTGCTTAAAGGTGTCGATTTGCACCCGGAAGGGCACCCCTTTCTCTCCTCCATGTTTCCGTGGAGTAAATTCTGTGCTGATGCAATGGACCTGGCAAAACAGAAGCTGTGCTCATCTCTGGAGACAGTGGCAACCCATGCAAATCTGAATTTCAGATAATGCCTGAACATGACACTTTGGGTCCTCCCCCCAAAAAAAAAAAAAAGCTAGGAAAGGCAGAAGAGTTCATTTGTTTTCATTTCTGTTCTTCAGGACAAAACAATGAGAAGCAGGGCAACAAGAAAAGCATCCTTCGATTTAAGTAAATCTCTCATACACATTAAAACAGATGGTTGGTGTTCAGAAGGAGAAATGCTCATGGAAAGAAGAAAGCAAGCAAAACTAAGAGGTTATGAACAGTTTCCTCTAGACAAAACCCAAACTTAAACAGCAACATCAGATTTGGGGTATTTTTGTGAAGAAAATCCGAGCTGTAGCAGGTAATACTCCAAATTTAGAAAGTAGCCAGCAAGTTGGTTTAGTGAGTATCCTACAAATTAATTATACATGACTGTCACATGAGTTTGTATATCACCATTAACATCTTTCTCTCCTTCATGTCCTGGCTACTCCAACTCTCGAGGTCTTTATAAAATATTGAACCACTGTATTTACCCCTGAAATATCACTTCTCTTACCTGAATGAATGCTGAGGCTCTCTTTGATGGATCCCAAAGAAATTCAACAGTGTTCAACTGGGTTGGGCTAGCCCTGGGATCCAAGATACCAACGGACAGCGGAATATCTGTAGAAGAAAACCCCTAAAATTTTAAAAATATTAAATTGAAGAAGGGAAAGCATTTCCATACAATTACAAGATCCATGTGAAAAGAGAAGCCACCAATGAGATACCTCTTTGGGACCTATAACGCTTGATCTCCTTCCCACCCAAAGACATACAGGATTCCTATGACAGTAGGATATAAAAAAACCTAAACACATATGCAAACGCTCCATAGACACCATTCTGCTTCCAAACACTGCCCAGGCACCATAATGAAATAGTCTCACCTATATCAAGGATGCGGTCCCCAGGCCGACTCCACCTCCAGCCCTCCAGCTGCTGGTGCTCCGTGTACTGCAGGCGTCGGTCATGGAAAACTACACGAATGATGCTCTGTCAAGAAAAGACAGCAATATCAACAATATGACCCAGAAGCCCCTTCTCTTGAGACGACTTTCGTTTTCCAGAGTAGAAGCAAAAGCTGATCTGTTATGTTTCTCATCCCCATTCATGAGGAGCGTAGAGGGTCCACCTAAGAGACCCATCACCATGTTTATCAAATTCCTAAGGGACCCCTGAGTGAGAGAGAAACACACTTCCCCCTTCACAGGGCACCTCTATACTGCATAACACAGCCCTGTACAGCCTTCTGGGATTCACTCTGGAAGTGCTATAGGCACCTGTCTTAGGTGTCATGCCATGTAAACACCACTATACTGCCTCCACACCCAAAAAGGCTCATAAAGGGGTAACATTTAATGTGTCTGTAGCATGTCCCAACCCCAGTAAATCCCATTCCAATTAGTAAATGTGGAAGCCAGCTCACCTGTCCCTGCCTCGGTGGAGCTGACATGTCCAGACACCTTGTCAGTGGAAATTAAACTGATTCCAGCCATTAACAGCCAGTCACTGGATTTGCCCCAGTGTAGTTAAACAACTGTAGAATAGGGAAGCATCTTTAACAGCAAACTGGGCTGCAGTGGTGCAGCCATGCCAATAACTGGAGAAAAAAAGGCTGGAATAAAGGCAATCCCCAGGGCAGAAAAGTCCTAAGTACTCCTAACTAATATATCCTTTGGTATCTTCAGAGGGCTACACTTACATGAGTTAATGACCCTTAACATCCCAGTTTCTCAAGCCCGTGCTCCTGCCGGGGACTTCCATATCCAATGAGTGAGCAATTTTTGCGAATGAACCTGAGAAATGCCCAAATCAAACCCTAGCTTCAAGAAGCAAGCAAGCCAACAGTGGGAACACCTGCAAAATTGGAATCCCAATCCACACACTACCTGAAATGGGCCAAAAGACAAATAGGGAACTGCCTTAACTTGGATAACATTTGAAATCCAGCTAGGAATCCAAATTTTGCAACTGGTCCCAACTTCTCAAAAGAAATCCCGAGGCAGAACAGTGAAGAATTGAAGGTTGGATCCAGCACCAAGGTCCGGACCAAAGGCTTATAATTTGAGCTGGTTTGGGAGTGGGAGAAACAAACACAATTTTCCCCCAAACCCAACAATCAAGTTCTCTATGCTCGTAATTATTGCCCATACCAAAGTAACTGGAGCTATGCAGAATCTGCCTGGCAGAACAATGTGAACACCTGGGCCCTCCATTTGACATGTAATAACCCAGGCGTGTTGCTGGGGTTAAGGAGGGAGACGAGTCTGCCTCTTAGCAGCTTTGACCATGTTCACCACTGAACTTTGGGATTCCCCTGAACCCAATATTCACTGTGAAACTCTAGGGTCATGACTACAAGCAGAATAAAGGTTCCCCTGAAGCTCAGCAAAGCCAGGCTGCATAGTCCCGTGAAACTAGCACTCAACAACTCCATCAGCCCTGCTCCCACTAAAAACAATGGCAAAGGGTTTTCCATTGTCTCAGTGTGAGCAAGGTCAGGCCCTTCATTAAAGGCTGTATGTAGTAGCAGGAAGAAAAGAAATCTATATTTCTCCTTACCTTTACATATTTTGTGTTTAAATCTTGAAACTCTCCCAATTTCCTATTCTCAAGTAGACGGATTTCATAAGACTGACCTAGAGTTTAAGGAAACATTTCCAAGGTGTTTAATACGTTGTAGCAATGAGAGAGTCATGCTGGCATTTATGTGGCTGATAAAGCATACGTTTGATCAGGGAAAGCTTATTTTTGCTAACATAATGCATTTGCCCCAGTAATCAACAGGCACTAAAGCACAGCAGAAATTTGAGGGGAAGGTTTGCCTTTTGGCAACGAAAACCTCTCCATTAGGGCATCCATTACAGCTGTCTCCCAGGGCTGCTACACTTTTCTGGTCACCCTCCAGAAAGTCACCAACGTGTTCGAGGCAGTTGTCCCCCCACATCACATGGCTGTGGCAGCACTGCCTTTGTCTGTCCCCTCTGCTTTAGCAGCATTGCTTTAGCAATGGTTGTGTGAAGAGATGCTGGCACAACAGGTCTAGGCACTATTCTGCTGAGGATAGAAACTTGGGCAAAATTTGCCTTCTTTAGAGAGCAGTCAGGCCTGTAAGGTGTTTTGGTGGACCAGAAATACAGAATTTATCCCATAAGGCCTGGAAAGTGGCTGTCCAGGGCATAAATACTCTCTCAGGTATGTGTGTTGAGGAGCAATAAGTAATACAGCACATGCAAGGACCAGTTCCAGGGAGGCAATTTATTCCAGCACCCCACCACCACCCTCAGCATAAGGAATTTAGCCAGTTCAATAGAATTTAGCTCATTGGTTTATGAAACAACATCTCTCTCCAAGGCTGACAGCAGACAAAGGAGACTGATGTCTCAATACCTTATGCACAAATTACTACAACAGTACAAAAGCTCACTGTATTATACCAAGTCTTTACAATAAATCTGCAGCCAGTACCAAGGCAGGACAGGATCATTAGGATTAATGGAGCATATGTATACCTTATTTCTTGTTTTTCTTGTTCATTTTGCTATCCTCCCTTTTCCTGAAACATCTATAGGGTATGACAAGGCAGGAGGTCAGTTTGGGTTTTCTGTCCCAGCCAGTGTCTCTGCAGGACTGGCCCTACAGAGAACTGCAAAGCAGATATATCTCCCTCTGAGCAGCTCCCACTAGCAGAGACAAAAATGCCACATTTCTGGATGTGGCTCTAGAAATGGAAGACTTATGACAGCAGATGTGTCAGAAAGGCATCGTGTTTCAGTGAGATTCCCTTTAGAGAATCCCACCCACATGAGCACAGACCACACCAACAGAGCATAAGGACGACTGTGCTTATTCAGCTGGCTGGCAGGTAGGAAAAAAAAAGGGGGGGGGGGACAAGAGAGGCCATACTTTGAATCCTCAAATGTTTGCACAATACTCCTACTGATGCTAATAGGAGTTCTGCAGATAGGAAATGACCCTTGGATCCAGCAAGTGGCTTAAGGCATGGGGAGAGGGGAGAATAAGCCATATGAGGTAGCAAAATAAGCACTGGAAACATGCACAGATCTTTACCCATCTCTTTGTATGTAAGTAAAACAAAATTACTACAGAGACCTGCCTTTGAAGACTGCTCGACAACAAAAGTCAATTTTGTAAGATGCAGTCCTGAAATTGAGGTCTTCCACATTTTAACTCAACAGACTTTCTAATGTTCCCACTGATATACACTAATATTGTTCACTTGGAAAATTTTAGAGAGATGTCCATATTACCCTACATAATCAATGCTGTTGCATGAGCATAAAAAAAAATCAGAATCAGGTTAACCAAATAGGTTTTCTCTCACAGAATCATAAGAAAAGACCCTTAGGATTAACCTTGGTCTGACAAGGCCACCAGTAAACCATATCCTTTAAGTGCCACATCTGTTGTACTATGTACCTGTATGTGCTGTACATGCTTATCTATGAAGTACTTGTCTGTTCAATAGCTCAGTTTGGGGATAATTTCATCAGCTATAGACGGATACTGTCATCATCTCAAACCAATTTACACAGCCAAGCATCTCTTGCACTTACAGTTCATTCCTATGCAAATATGAGGCAAGTTAATCATTAGAGAAAATTAATTTAGGTTTTGAGACCATGAGCGCCCAAGAGACAGCAAAATACACCTATGACTGTGTTCAGATGGGGTAACAGAGGCAGCAAAACTTCATGGTATGAGCTGTGCCACAGAGGAAGGCAATGGTCAAACCAGAAGCACTGCCAGCCATTCAGCAGGAATCTCAGGAATGATCAAGTGTTCGGGACATCTTTGTGTACTGATACACTGTTTTGTCAGCCTGACTCACTTATTTGTAGTTCAAATGAGACAAAAGAAAAGAGTGAGCATAAAAACATGGGCCAAGTTCCTTCCACACTAGCATCAAGCTCTCAAATCTCTGCAGCTTGCATCTTCCACCCCTGACATGGGATAGGAACAGTACTGCACCCTGGCAGTCAGTGGGCACCACACATCACCTGACAGCGGTGATTCACCTTGGATGGAGTCAGAAACAGATTCTGCCAACTTAGAAAAAAAGAAACTGCAGTGCAGAGAGTTAATATTAAACTGAATGCCAAAGAGGAAATCAAATGCTTTGATGAAAGATATATGGGTCATCTGATGGAAGCCCAGGAATGCAGTTTATGCCACGAAAAACCTCAGTCAAAATGGTATTCCATGCTAACTGCTTTCCCCTTGAACTCTGAATGTTTAACTCCAGTTGCTACACAGAATGATTATCAAACTAGACTGCTACCAGTCAAGCTTCAGAAAACATGCAGTTCATTTCCCTCTCTGTGAAACTGTCAGTGGGAATTTAGTCCTAATTTCTCAAAGTTCCTTTATGTATCAATTTTCTGGTATTGATTTTGAATTTATTCCCCTTAAAGCTTTCCAGTAAATTCACTGCTTTGTGGCTCATGGTACCCTTAATTCATTAGCATGGACAGCATTCAGATACTTGTACTTTTATAGAAGCAAACTGCTTGGAATATACTTTTTTCTTTGAAAAACACCTTCCAAACTTTGTTCACCCTATGTTTTCCACCATCACTATCAGCAAAACTCCTGAAATGGTGAATTACAATCTTAGCCCTGCCATTATAACTGCCCCAAAAAATTAGTTAAAAGCCCTAAGAATGACCACTTGGATGCTGGAAACAAAATCTCTTTGTAAAATACAGTGAACAATAGCAACCTAACGTGAAGAAAGCTGAACTGCCCCTGGCATCGGAATGCAAGGAGGTCACACAGGGATCTGGTACAGATCATCTATGAATCCTCTATCACTGACTCACCAGCAGTGGCAGGCACAGACTGAATTTTCTGCTAAAACTAAACCAGTAACAGATCATTCTTAGTCAGGTAACTAAATCTGTAAAGCAACTTGTCTGCAAGTGTGACTAAAACAATCTGTATTTCCAGTTCCCAAGACAGACCGCAAGTAGCTAAGCCCAAAACATAGAGCACAAATACCCCCATACTGAGTTTTTCCATCT
The DNA here is from genome assembly GCA_013396735.1 of Grallaria varia. NCBI lineage: Eukaryota > Metazoa > Chordata > Aves > Passeriformes > Formicariidae > Grallaria > Grallaria varia. The sequence goes on from VWZG01009713.1 coordinate 1,122,619, forward strand.
GTTTCAGATGGAAACGCACATTAATACAGGTTAAGACCACAACTTTGCAAGTCAATACTTGGTGGTAAAGCTGAGACAGGGGCAAAGGGTACCAATGCTGAGGTTCTGCAGTGATTTGACTGACTGCCCTGGTTTTGGACCTGGCTGGGCCATTATCTGGTCCTCAGGTGACGAGGGTTCAACATCCACTGGGCTCAGATAGAAGAGCGAGCCTGAAAAAGCAATGGTGGCAAAGGAGAGCAGTGGTGGCTGCTTCAGATCAGACCCCCTTTAGCAGGATGACAGTCATCACGCACTGCTAAAGGTCAGCAACTTGCTGAAACCCTTTTCCTCCCATTCTCTCAGCACTGGCCAAAGCTACACCACCACAGGCAATACAGGTTTGAGATCACTTCAAAGGCAGTGACCAGCCTGGGCTCTGCTCATGGTGTAACACTGGGCACACACACAGGAGCTCCTAAAGCATCTCTGTCACTACCTGAAATGGACCCTTTGCAAACAAACCCCCAGCACAGGTGATGCCAAAGCAGCCTCTGCATGCCGGTGCCACTCAGCACTCCCCTCGCTCACCACAACCCTCCCCCCCTACCTCAGGCAGAGAACAGAACAGTCATAAATATTCAGAAAAACCACAGTAAATTCCTGAGATGCAATTTGACTCCCATCTTCAATGAAAGCTTCAGGGGCACCAATAAAAACCTGGTCCGGTGATGATACACCGTAATTTGTATTTTAAACAGACAATCCCTGAGCAACAGCAAATTTCTGCAATCCCCTCCTAGGCAAGAGTTTGAGCAACTCGCTTTACCAACAAGAGTAGATTCCAGCAAAGTAGTAACCACCCAGGTCCTCAGGGTTCCTGGCTGATAATTTGTAAAGCAATTGCCTCTATCTGAAAGAGGATTTATAGACTGTATACTTTTTTAATTTATATTGTCTTTGGTAATTAACACACATTAAGCACAGGTGTGACCACTTAATTTGGGGACAAAAGAACTTCAAGTCAACAACTCACTACAGATGAAAAATAATTTAGTTCAACACAGGAATGCTTTGACCTACTCACAAGGCACAAGCCTTAACAGCTTACTGATTTCTATGGAATTCGGTCAGCCATCATGAATTGTAGGTAATTTCTGGTTACAAAAGATTATCACCATTTCAAACTCAAAGTCACACTTTGTTCAAAAACTATTGGCTACACAACCACAATATCCTGCTTACTTTTCTTTGTACTGGTGTTATGTTTCAAGGGCCACTTGCACTACGCATTTGTGGTTTTCTGCACAATACACCGACACAACACACTAATTTCCAATTAGGATGCTGATGTTCCAGGCTGATATGACTCAGGCCTTACTTAATCTAGCAAAGTAGTCTGCTTGTCTTTCTAGCACTTAATTAAACCCTAACCTGCAACTAAGCAATAGCACCAACAAAAGTCTGTGGAAAGGAAAAAAAACCCAACCGAGAGTCCTCTTTCTCAGAATGGATCCACACAGCACTGGACAGAACCAGCTTAGAAACTGTTTGATTATTAAGCCAAGCTGGCCAATAAAAATTCCATTTAGCAACTTTATATGGACATCCTCAAGAGCGCACAGATAAAGGCAAAGGAATGCTGACAGTAAAACACACCATGCAGGAGGGGGAGGGCAAAAAAGCAAGTATTTATTGTACTAAACCAAAGCACATCCAGCAGGCAGGAGGTTCACCTTTGAAATAGCCAAACAACTATTCAGGGCATCAGCCACATACAAAAATTTTTCTGACAATACAGATTAATGAACCCCCTGGGTGAACAGACAAGTGACAGAGTTGGCATCTGAACTTGCATGCTTGATTACCCACACCTTTTTAACCAGTCACAAGCAAAAATAAAAATTAGCATAAGACTTGCTCAAGTCTCCCATGTGTGGAAACTCTTCAGGATGAGAAGCAAGCGCAGAACCCTCAATCCCTGAGCCACAAATGGCAGTGGATGTTCTGCAGTTGCTTACTGCAGCCTCATTTGACAAGATGCTGTAGATGTTTATCCAGTGGATATTATGAATTCACCAGCTACACAATAGGCCACCCTGAAAGTTCCCACTACGCTAGGAACACGGAAATCCTGCAAAGGAGGACAAGCTGTGGGCCAGCAAATGCAAAAAAAAAAAAAAAAGGCACTAGAGTCACCCTAACACTGCAGACTCCTCCTGCCCCACATCCCATCTTCAACACAGCACTCAGAGATGGAGCACAGCGAATGCAGCCAGCCTTTTCCTGGCCATATCTTCCCAGTTTCTGGTGTTCACTGTCCAGACCGCACCCCTATTAAACTGCCCAGTCATGACCAATGCTCATTAACTCTTGTGTGGTCTCCTTCTGAACTTGCTCATACTGGGGCAATGAGAACCACACGTTACACGTGCCTAGTTTCAGTATTCAGTCTTGCCCTTCACCTGCCTCCTGCCTGTTTCCCCTGGGAGCAAAGCACGTTCCGGCGCCCACCCGAGTTCAGCACCGAGGATACCTGCCCTGCTTCCCACTGCCACCAGGGCAGCAAGGCTACAGCACAGCAATTCAACTCTACTACATCACACAGCTTCACTGTCATCATGCCTCTTGTGTTTTTCCTCCTTTTACAATCTGCCCCCAACTCAAGGGGGTTTCTTTGTCCTCTTCTTTCTCTTTTCCTACCTCTTTCTTGTGGGAAAGTCAACACATGCCTTGGAGCCAAGTTTGCTGCAGGAAAATTTCACTGTTCATTTATATATGAACATCTGGCAGAGCCCTGCTCTCCTCAGACTTTTGAAGATGGTCTATTTTACAGTGGTGACACTTCATAGCTAACAGGCACTAACAGAAATACTCATCATTTACAGTGGTTTCCACTCAAAAGAGGGGGAAGCTACACTTAAATCCCCCAAGACTACAGTCCAGCATTGAATCAAGAGCACAAAATGCGCCAGAACACACAAAAACAACCGTAATTGCTAAATTCATTGTGTGCACTTGGGCTTCTCCTGCATAGACCCCACCACTTTATTGGATCCCACCTAAGCCACGTTGTAAACTTTGACTTTCAATACAAATTAATCAGTGAAAAAATTATGAACTTCCAATGAAAAGCTGAAAAAATATCTACCCTGTGAAAATAATTTCTTCCTGTATTTCCACTTCTCTAGCATGTACTTGAAACCCTCAGAATTATCTCAGTCACATCTGTCCAGCTCAGAAAACCTCAGCCCCCTCTGTGTAAGTAAAAAATACAGGATTTTTCTGGTTTCAACCTGTTCTAAGTCAATTCGGACAACAGGTTTTATAGCTCTGTAAGGGTAGCTTTGCGTGTAATATTTACTCGAGTTTCAGATAACTAAAAAGAATGGCCTGGGGTGAGGGTGCTGAAGAGGGATGCAGAAGAGTACAACTCCTGACCCACCAGGCAGCTCCCTCGGATGCCCTCAGTTAAGTCACTTCCTTCACCACATTTCTGCAGTTAATAAACTGGGAGAAAGCAAGTCCCACTTCCACATGTGGCTGCTCAACCAGTGCCTGCCACAGGGAAGGGGATTGGCAACCATCCTATCGAAGCAGGCTGCCCCTTCCACACTGCTCACAACGTGGCACTGAGCTAGGACAGGAGGAATCTCACTGCTCCAGTGCATGCTGTCTAGTTTCAGGAATACATAATAAACTCTTGGTAGGAAGCAAATGGGAGGGGGNTATATTATCTTCTAAAAAAGTATATTACTCCTATAAAAACAGCTAATCATGTCAAACCTACAGTATTTCTCAAATTTCTTAATGTTACCGAAAATGCGACCTTTTAGACACTACAAGTTAGAGAAAGCTAATTAGAAAATTTCCACATCTTCTCAGATTGGTAGGAACACTGATACAAGCCTCAAAGCCCGTAAAATCAAAGGCAAAAATTTCACTATCATAATTAAAGGAATCTCAAGTAAATATGGTAATGGGGTACAGTAAAAAATTACACACAATACAAGGGAAAAATCTTCCAGTTATTCTCACATTTCTCAATACAGTCAGAGGAACTTCTAAGCACTCCCTTCCTTCACAGATATTTAAGATTTATGGGAAAACAAAATGCAGTCTAGGGGCTTCCAGTAGGAGTTGTGCACAGGCTACAGTCCAGCAAGTTCACAGTCTCATTTGAATTTTATCCAGATGTTAGCAACAGAAGAAAGGATTACAAAAAGAATAGAAAACAGCCTCTCTGTTAAAAGACAACTGAGATTCTAGCTTCCTAGGGACACCAGAAGTCAGATGCTCTACTTACATAGAGGTGCCCTGTCATCTGAAGTAAGATTCATAGTGGGCTTAGGGATGGTGTGGTTTGGAGTCAGGGTTGTTTATCCTGGGCTGCCAAGTGAAGACAGAGCTGCCAGACATATGGGGAAATTGCTTCTAGCACAATTAATGGCTTCAGCTGAGACATCAGAACCTACTCAAAGCCATCTTCAAAGTCAGGCAGGAGACAAATTCCTTTTCTGAAGTGCACCACAAGAACCAAAACCACCAAGCAGCCAGTCTCAGAAAAGGGAAAGACAAACCAGCTTCATTAGCCATTTTTTACACCATCCAAATCCAGGAACAGAGTGCAAAGGGGCCAAGGAGCAGTATGGCACCCCGCAACGATCAGGGAGCCAGGACGCATAGGTGGGCAGCCACCAGCGAGTACCTGGTACTCAGTCTCAACAACACAAAGCCATTGCTCTGCCTGTGATCTCAGGCAAGGGTGGAGTGCACATCCGCATGGGAGAAGCCACCAGCAGCAGAGTTCCTACAAATGCCCAGGGCCTGGTCAGTGATGGCAGTGACTGCTAGGCATCTCCTAGCATGGGACAAAGCAAAAATATCCCCACAAACAGAGCTATAATTAAACCAGAAGCACACCCAGCCAGAGCTGGTCACTCAGCCTTCTCTACACTTCATTTAGGCAAATAAAGAATTGTTCCAGGAAAAGTACAAACATCCAGGCAGTTGTGACCCCATAAAAACTCAATTACGTAGGAGTTAACGTCAATACAAAACAGCTTTTTTTCATTTACTGTAAATCCCAGTGTTTAAAACTGGGTTCTCTGGCTGTAGAAGATTAGACAACCAAATTTGAACTTTAGACTTTTTAAGGGAGGCAAAGGTTCTCTCTTGCCTTCTGTTGCAAGCAGTTTCATCTCCTACCCAAACAATTACCAATCGACTCCAAGAGTGTCCTCTTCAGCTGCTCCTTGCCCAGTGCTTTCTGCACTTTGGAGAAGAAACCAGAACACATCTGCAGTGAGCTGAGACAGGACAACACCCATCAGATTTTAAACACAGCATTGTTTATAGTGTACCAGTTAATACACATGTGTCTTGAGCTTGGATATATGCCTTTGCACCCAGGGGTTGAAATGTGGGGCTTTTGTTTAGATGTGACCCAGACTCCAACTAAGTTCATCTATAGCATCATGAGGCATATGTTGCTCATGCACCTCTACATCAACACGCGCAATTATCAGCACAGGTTTTCTCAGATGTTAGTGGTTTTCTCTCATGGTTTGTGTTTTTGGCTTGTTTGTTTTCTGAACTGTCTAGGACTGGCAATAAGGCCGACTCCTGGAAGACACCGTAAAGCAGAGACAGCCAGCATTCCAAACCCTAACCAGCTGTATACTAAAATCTTCTCATGGCCAAGAACCACAAGTCACACACTGCAGATCTGGAGAGCTGAATGGAGCCCAGGAAAACTTTACAGGCAAGTGGCAGTCAGTTACTCTGAAGTACCACTGTGGGACTGGGCTGGATTTGTCACACTGCCTGCTCTCAGTGACCCTCTGCCATCAACCTTAACCACCCTCTATTTGAAGTAATTCAGACCTGAGGCTCTGAGCCAGCCTAATGCTGGTCATGAAACAAAAATCACGACTTGGACAGCTCAAAGTCCGCAAGTGGTTCTGGCACTACATCCTGATTCCCTTGGGCAATGACTTTCAGGTTTTTGTGATTTTTGGCATTTTGTTTTTTACAAGAATGATTTTATTTCCTCACATTTACTAGCAGTCAGATCTACCATACACAGCGCCTGTTTCCTCCACATTCTTCCTGCAGCAATTTTTGGAACCACCTTTCATTACTCCCATTTCTCTCCATGTTTGAAACTGGTTTCAACCAGCCATGGTCAAACCACACCCCATATGACTGCAGACCATGGAATACGCACTGCATCAAGCTGTCTTGCTAAAGCAGTGGTTTGTAATATGGTTGCTGGTTGATTGTTTGTCTGAAAATCCCTATCCACAAGAGACACTGAAATAGTGCTAAAAGGCAGGCTGGTTCCAGAAATGTTAAGCGATGTTTGTGCTGCAGACTTCTGGACAGTGTAGCTCTGTTGACAGATGTGATTCCTGACCACCAGAGCGATGCCAGCAGCAGCTTCTAATGCCAGGACAGCACCTTTACCAGTTTCATGGACTGAAGGTGGAGTGTTGAGACACCACATTAATAAGCCTATAGTTTGAACCACTGGATGAGTAATTCTCCTGAGATCCAGTAAAGATCACTTAATGAAGGAACTGCCCTAAAGAACAGCAAACTAAGATTGTGTTCAATTTGGCTCCATTTCCCAAGGAATGTGGGAAGGCAGGGGGGTTAGAGATCGGGAAAGACAAGTGTAATGAGTCAGCCTTTGGAAACCAAGCTAAGGATTTGACTCTAGTTACTTCATTTACAGGCTGGTTCTAGAGCTGTAGCCAGCAAACACTCATGATTTCAAACTGGAGTAGACAAGCTTGGGACTCTGCCACTGCTGAATGTCCCTAAGTCAACTTAACACCACAGCTATGCTCATTCCCTCATGCTCCCTCACAAATACTTCCCCTGCCCTTGCTGGAAACACTGGTCTCTGGTCTCCAGCTCAGAGACCTCTCAGACTCCAACCCTGTGGAGAGCCCAGGCCAAGGACATCTTCCTCCTCAATGCCACTGACCATCTCTCTGGGTCCAGAGAGAAGCAAGGCTCATGAGAAGTCATTATGCTCCAGAGCCTGGAGCCCTCTTCCAGCTGTACACAAGCACAGCCACAGGACAGCCCTTCTTCCTAGCCCCTATGAAACCCTTTCAGATCTCACTTGAAACTTTCCACTGGTTGCTCTTCTCTCTGTGCTATGCAACTTGGCCTTCAGTTTGCTACCCAGTACTTTCAGTTTTCCACACTCCACAGCTGTGTCAGACCTTTATTCCATCCAGTGCTGCCTATGGACTACCTCCTGAGCTGGTCCACTCACCACCATTGAACCAGCCACACGTGGAGAACATACTCAGGGCAGGAAGCAGAGCTGCTTCAGAACAACAAAAGGCCAGTTACTGAGTGGTGAAGAGCTCACGTTCTGAAGGAACATTTGAACAGCAAGTGGCAAGAGTTACCCACCAAGCAGAAAACCCCACACCCTTTACTCACAGTTTGGGAAGGTAATCACACTGGATGTGAATTGCTTGGTTGATGCTAGAACAGCCACAGTATCTTTGTATCTGCCTTACTAGGCACCAGCTATGACTGACACACAGGCAGGGTGGGAGGACATTCATTAATGAAGTTACCCATTTGCTAAAGAAATCCACCCCAACACTCAGGCACATGAGGAAGAAGGGTAACAGTGTTTGGCCAAACCACAATAAACACAGCGAGAGGGTAAGGTGCAAGGGGTCCCTCCACTTACCAGTCAGAGTAAGGCGATAAGGTGTAGGGAATGGTCTAAATTGCTTCCTGAGATGTCTGTGGCATTGCAGCTGGGTCACAATGCTTCGGAGTCTGTCAACTCCTGTGCCATGCTACGAGGCTGCCCTGAGGTCCCCTTCACATACCTCCTCAAGCTCATACAACATAATTCTATTAATGGGATTAATTTTCTGACAGGGCCTTTAAATCCTCATCTCTTTTCAGCCTGAGGCAATGTTCTCACTGATATCCCACCAACAGAAATTAGACACCCCAGCTCTGACCACAGCTGGTTGAAAGGTGTAGCCAGCAATCTCTTCTCATATCTGCAGTTATCTTTAGTGAACCCACAAGCTTCTCACAGCAGCTTATATCCACATGGGACCAGACTCCAAGCCCTTTTATTAACTAGCACAGGCAAGGGATTTTGGTCTGATGGATTTAGTATCAAGGTAGACTACATATCAAATTTACAGTCAAGGCCTGCCCTTGCTACAGGAGAGGGACAATACTGGGAGCAAGACTGCAGCCAATGGTGTGGACTCTGAAGGAACCTTTTGGAGTAGAACGGCTTTTAAAGTAGGTACCTTGCAAGAGCTCAAAAAAAAAAATCCATCTACATACAGAGAGCCTTGAATTTCAAGAAGTGTTTCAAGAAACCCAGAGCAACTCAGTGTAAGGAGGAAGACAAATTGCTTGGGAGCTTAAATAAATGAGACAAGGACGCTCCTGAGAAGGTGACAGGCAGATGCAAAGTTCCTGCAAAGGGGAACAGCAAGAAGCGAGCAAATCAACTGTCAGGAGATGCACCACCTTTTACCGCTAATCACCCCTCGAAGAGAAAGTGCTGTTTCCATGCACTGTGGCTAGCCAACAGAATTATGGAGTTGGCTTCTTCTCCCAGCAGCTTCCCAACTCTCTCCCACTGCACAGCTCCTGCCAGCCTCATCCCTGCTTTCCTCCAGGCCTATCTAGCCTCATTCTCCAGGGTGCATTCTGCAAGGACACATCCCACCTTTCCCCTTGAGGGATGCAAGACAGATGATGTCCAAGAAATGCCAAGGAAACAGGTCAGTACTGTGTAAAGATGTAGCAGGAGACAACTCCTTGCAGTAGTAACCAGAACAAAGCTTAACACAGTGTGGTCTTTCTGAAAGGCAGTAAATCTTGCTTTGCATAGGAAAACATGGACTGCTCCAGTTACAGACTTTTTTAAAACTCATGATATTGTGTAAAGAGTTGTCTAGCTTTTTCCTTACCAAGGTAAAACTGCAGTCACTGCTTAATGTGAGCCAAAATATTTGGATGTTGACTGCTTTTCACAACAAAAAAAAATCTTCTATCCCAATACAGGAAATAAATATGTTTCACAGGAAGATTTATCTCAATCTCACCCTTGATATGACCCATATCACCTCCTGTGGTCTGCTGTGTTTAAGTGGGTAAACTGGGATGACACAGTCACATATCCAAAGCAACTTTTGGTCCTGGGAGACAGAACAGTGCCAGTTTACATGACAGGAAACACATGGCTCCTTGGGTATAGCCTGCAGAACTTTGCAGACCTTTCGGGGGGGCTCCGTGGGTCTAACAGCTACCAACACAGATCCAGCAGCACCTGAGGTCAGAGTCCAAGGGACATCAGGGCTCTGATTTCTACCAGCATTGAGAGAAACCTGTCTGGGGAGGCACTCAAGTAAGCATCATACTCAGTGCAAGAAGCCTAAAGAGCCGCTGCAGTGTCCTGAAGCAGGAGAGGATCTCAGTGACAGTGCAGACAGCCTCCAGGTGGTTGTCAGGCTAATGCTCTTGTTGCAGCCTGGCAGAAAACAAGCATAGTATGTTTTAATATAATCTGTGCCTGGAGAGGTCTGATCCCTTTAAGACCCATGCGTAGGAGGTGCTGCAAAGTGACAGCCAAACACCAACCACAGATGTGTCTGCACAAATTCTGCCAAAGTGGAGGGGGCACGGAGGGGGGGAAAGGTGCAGAGAAACACACAGTGCTTGTTTATCCAGGAGTAAAAACTAGACTATGAGGTCAGTTAGAGAAGACTTTGATGCACTGAACCCTGGCAACTTGTCAAGTTGGGCACCGAGCAGAGCCACGTCACACAGCCAGTGAGAGCCATGTCACACTCTGCCCAGACCACAGAGCAGCCCTTGGATATCTGCTAACTCAGCCTCTGGCAATGCCCTCCAGCAGTGCCTGGGGACATGCAGTGTCAGAGCCATCCCCACCCCAAAGTTTGCCCATCTGCTTAGTCAGTCTGGCCTTGTAACTGCAGTTTAAGTTGCCTGAGATCTAGCCAGGACTCGGCCACAGGAATCTGCATGCTACAACACTGCTTTAAAGTCAACAGTTAAATCAGTGGTACTTCCTTGTTTTATAATAGTTGATAATCTGGTATCTAAATGTTAAAATTAAATACTCCTTTCCTCCACCCCCTCCCCATCTGTACCCCTCTTTTCCCATCCCACTGCCCTCCCAGTGAGACACAAGTATGGGATTAAATGTCTCATGAACTGTTCCCAGGAAATATGCTCTTCTTCAGTGTAGTGCAAACCCTACCTTGGTTGAGGTAGGTCAGGGTTTCTTCGTGCAGTTTCACGGCAGGTGATGTGGCTGTGCAGAGGACGTACTGAAAGGGTGGCAGTTTGGCATCATTCTCAGGAGACAGCTGTGGTTCCTCCTGCTTGAAAATCGGCAGCGCAAGGACATCTCTGCAACATACAGTTCACACACATTTAGTTACAAAGAGTTTATGGAATATCCCAGCCTCAGTCTGCACCTGGGTCTCATGGTCTGAAACAATGGAGACAGCCTCTATAGAAACACAGAGTTAAAATGGCTAAAAGAGAAATAATTTGGCCTGTATAATGTAAGCAGGCAACTTCTGCCTCCAGGATATCAGCGCTGCACACAAAACAACACAGCACTTGCAAAATAGAATATGTCTGAGAATTAATTTATGTTTTTAAAAACTAAATCAGATTTAAGTTTCAGTTAAGCAGTTTTCTTCATGAGGAAAAAAATTACCAAAACAGATTCTTCATCCTTGTGGAAGTACGTTTGTTTAACAGTGCTTGGGTTCTCAGACAAAAGCCTTTCAGGAGAAAAAAGAACCAAGAAAGGGCACTTTGACAGCTGAATGTCTGATTAGTAAAATGTCTACAAGCAGCAGCCAAGGGTGAAGAGCCAACATAGCCCTGGTGCGAAAAGGAGACGTTCAGGTAAACAATGGCTGGATTAACTGACTCATGAGATCCTGCACTCTAATAAACCTGGTCCCAAGGAACCACACAGCGCTTAAGTCAGCACTGGGCCACCTTCATAAATGTACACACAGGCGCTCAGGAGCAGCTGCATCAGGATCTGCACATAGCACCAGTCCTCACTTCTTCCTGCCTTCTGATTTAGCATCAGGCTGATCCCAACCCACACTAATCCCCAAGTAGAACTGGTATTAGCAAGACTGAGAGCTCAACAAATGATTAGTTGATTAGTACAAAATGCAGTGTCAGGAATAAGCATCCTTATCTCAGCTTTTTTGATACGGAAAAACCACATTAGCCTTACCCATGTCACTAACACTTCTGATCACTGTGTCCACCTACATAAGACATTAATACCCTTCCAAATTAGGAGGATTATGTTGAACACGGAGACAATTCAAAATAAGATTCTTTTTCTCCTCCATTTCCTCCAGATGTGTGAAGATTTGAGATTCCCATTACAGAGGCTGCGGTTCGACTCCTTTTGATAATCTTACATACAAAAAGCTTAAAGAAAACACATCCAGGAACATGCCAGCATGTATAGGCATGCACTCTGAAAGGGCATTAAGAATTTTTGCCTTGCCTGTTCAGTTAATGATCCACTTGTAGCACCCACAACCTTGAAGGCTACCCAGGTCATGAGTGAAGCACTGCAGCAGTTTAGAGCAAACTACTGGAGTGCCTGGTTCAAACGTAGGTACTCCCATTTATGGCAAAATAAAGCCAGAGAGCAAACTGTGCCATTTCAGATACAAGCAGGAGAAAAGAAACACCCGTATCTGTTTCCATTCCCTCTTCCAACCCCACACCCTCCATATTATCATCCACTCGAAGGCATCCAGCCCCATTTGCTTACTAGCATTACTGACATAATCACAGCTCTTGCCTAACCACCGCCATAGAGAGGGTTTTTTTCCTTAGTGATGATTTACTACAGTAATGAAGTGACAGAAATGCCTGCAGTAGATTTCTGAAATAGATAGCATTGCTCCACACACATGCAGGATCTGATACTGCTCCAAAGTCATCTCGCTCACCCCGGATGCCAACATTTGTTCTTAGCGTGCTCATCTGCACAATGCTATTGGAATGTGTGTGGCTTTACAGACAGGAACAGGTCAAAAACTCCAGAGCCCAAAAACTTCTGCACTTCAGCAGAAACAGTGCACAAAACCTGGTCCAGGTTTAACAGCTAGGGGTGAGGAATTTGTACACCTACTCACCTGAAACAGTTGAGAAATTTAGGCAAGAAGAGGTCAAAATTTAAATATCATATTTTACATCAGGTTCTTAGCACCCCTGCACTTGCCAGAACAGCTTATCTGATCGTTGAAGACTGTAAGCACGGAGGAAACCATGATTTGGTTTCTGGAAAGCTTCACCTTATTAAAGCCCCAACAAACACACAATTTAATCACATTTTTATTCCTGCAGCATTTGAATTAATGGCCTGTGGTATCCGTGGCTTTCTGGATCTTCTAAAACCTTTCACCTTATTAAGCGTTTGGAACTAAGAAGCAGGTCAAGGCTTAACAGCATTTTTAAGTTATAAGCATATAAGCAATTGCAACATTCAACTCTTCAAAGGAAAAAAAAAAAGGGGGTGAACTTCGTAAAATTCTCACAAGTTTCACCTTTATGCTAAAGCCTCACAGTTCTGATCTTAATCATCAGTAAGACCATCACTTATCCAGGAAGAAAGTTATTTGAGAGTTCAGTCAGCTGACAGAACAGAAAGTAAAACACATACTGGGTTTTCATAAAAAATGAAGATGTAAAGATGTATAAGGATTTTTCTGTAATATTGTCTTGTTCTAACTACAAATGCCACTGAGGTATGGCAGAACTTACATGCACGTCTCAGAGACACATAAAGCCTTCTTCAATCTCTGCAAAGTATAATTTATATAAACTTTTCTTACAGCAACTTCAAGAATTGTACTGTTTCAGTTTCCTATGCAGGGTTGCTATAAGGGGGTATGGAAAGTTTTCAGAAAGGCACAGCTCAGAAAGGCAGAGCTCAGTAGAAAAATGCCCCTCTTAGAAATGCATGTCTTGACATATTCTCATGGGAAGTGAATTGGCCAGAATTGGAGGTCTAGACATTAAAAAAAAAAAAANTCCCTGAAACACCCCAAGGGCATTACTGCCATAAAACCGATTTTAGGGTTTTTAGTCCCAGATCAAAAACACCATGGCCACAGTAGCCGATAAAGCTGAAGTTTGTTCCTAAAACACTGACAGGTCACATCCATACCAGCAGCCTTCCCGACAGAAGGGTGTCCTGTATCCCCCAGCTAGCATCAAGTAAATGTGTTTTCTGGCCAGTTAAATGGAATTTAAATTGTGGACTCAACCCTGACCCAGACTTGATGATCTTGAAGCACTGTGCTACAAATCCATGGAGTTAATGAAGCAGCCTGAGCACAATAAACACTCTCTAATGCAGAGAATACACACAAGTACCAATGCTGATGTTCCTCTGCTACCACCATCCTTGCTGTCCTAAACTAATGAGATCTGCAAGCACAAGGCTTTTGCCACACACGTTGTGAAACTGACTTATTGATATAGAGGGAGGCGATGAAGAATCTTGTACGAATAAGTGAAGAAACTGTCAGAAAGCAAGAATCTTACAGTATTATATAAGTTGATAACGAGATATTATTATTTAGTCCAAAAAAAACCAAAACAAGAAAATGCTTTGCAAATACACTGACAGGGAGTAGGAACAGTCAAGATAGCGTGTCTCCTTGAAACAAAAGATTATCTGTGTTGGAAGTGCCTCCCCAGACAAACCCCACGTCCTCCCAAGAGCGGTTGTTTGGGGGTACATTGGACAGGCAGGCTCTTGGGCCACAGCCAGGTTCTCCACTGCCACAATGCAGCAAAACCCCACTTCAGTGGAGCAGCGGCAACGGACACTAGTGAGCGCTCGGCTTTACATCTTGGGGAAAAAAATAATTCACGAGTACCCAGCAAAAAGGAAACTCCACAAGTTGCCTGCTTTGACATCGTTCGGAGGGAGGAAACACGGCTTTGCGCTACGCATGTTACAGACTATTGTTTAGCAGCCCTTGTACTTAAATTAGGCACATCTAATTAAACGCAACTGTGCGGCGGCAGGAAAAAGCTGGTTTGGGCAAGTTCAGAAAGTGAAATTCTGAGCTTTTCACACATCGTCCCGAGAAGACGGGAAAGAAACCCCATCCCCAGCAAACAGCGTGCCTTCTTAGCTTGCCATGAGGCGCTTTACGCGGAGCTCGGACAGCGCTCCCCGCCGCTCCTCCTCCCTCCCTCCGTCCCTCCGAGCTGCGCTACCCCGGCCCGCAGCACCACGGCAGAGCTGCTCTGAGCTGGGTGGCGAGGAGGGGAAAAATAAAGCCGGGAAAAGAAAAGAACCGGGGAAGGGGGAGAAAGAAAAAGGCGCTCCCTCGGGAGCGGCGCTCACGCCGGGCGGGCATCACGGGCGGCTGAGGGTACCGGCGGCGCCGCCGGGAAACAGAGCGGGATGGGACGGGGGCACCGGGCCCCGAAAACACGGACAGACACACAGACACCCCGTGCCAGGGCTCTCCCCGCCCCGGGACTCACCGCAGGTAGCTGCCGGTGGAGTGCTGGTTGTAGTGCTCCGGCTGCGTGTGCCAAAACAGCATCTTGGGGGCGGCGGTGCCGGGCCGGCGGCGCTGCCCNGGGACCGGGAGCCGGGCGAGCCCTCCCCTGGCCCGCCCCGGCCCAGCCCCGGGCACGGGCGGGCACGGGCCCCGGGGCGGAGCGCCGGCACCGGAGCGGGGCTTGGGTGGAGGGATGGATGGATGGATGGATGGAGGGATGGATGGATGGATGGATGGAGGGG
>VWZG01009713.1:1137501-1291952 GCA_013396735.1 Grallaria varia
ATGGATGCATGGATGCATGGATGCATGGATGGATGCATGGATGACCCCCTGGTGTGCTGGACCTGCCCCCTGGTGTGCTGGACCCGCCCTGGCCTCCGAATTGCCCATGTTTCAAAGGGAGCCGTGAGAGTGACTCGGCAGCTCCATCCCACATCTGTGTGAAACCCCCCTCGGGTTCCTCTGCCGTCCCTGTTTGCCATGAGTGAACAGCTGATGGCTTTAGCAACAGTGGTGTCTGTGCCTCGTGTTAGTGTGACCTTTATGTCGAGGCAGTTTCCAAGTGGGAGAGCAAGAGGCAAAATTTGCCAGACGAGGTGCAGGAACACGAGGACAGTGTCAGGGACTGAACTGGCCCCTAACCCTTCAAACCTCTCCTGCCTTTCCCATCTCAGCTCCTCCTCTCAGTAAGGAGAAACCTTGTTTCTTTGCCATTTCAAATTGCGGGTCCTGATCCTCACATACCTGTCATTTTCCTGACCCTCTGCTCTCAGGGCTTCCCGTCCCATCAGTCCTACTCTGGGGTGATAGTTTGTGGAGGGGAAACAAAAGGGTAGAAAGGTGCTCCGTTTGGACATTTCCTATTGTGTATCCACCAGCAGAAATGGAAACAGGCCTGTAATTACTCCGAGTCATTAAACAACTTTTGACCAGTTTTTGAGAAGAAGGCTTCCTATCTGTGAGGACCCTGGTCAAATTTCAGCTGAGAAAAATACAGTTTTCTCAGGGTAGTTGTTGGCATTCACTGTCAGCTTTCACTGTCAGATGAGTTTTTTCAGACAGATGAGTTTTCCATTCTGCCATGATTACAGAATATTGCTATTGTCACAGCACTTACAGATCACTTTTAGGTCAGGCCCAATAGAGTCAGACACAGTATAATGATAGGCACTGGTTGTTTGTATCTTGAAGAACAAGGTAACCTGAAAGCTAACTAAGCAGCTTCACCGAGATACTGAATCTAAAAGTTTTTAAGATGCATTGTTTATATCTGGTTGTCTCTGTTAGTTTCAGACTAAGAAATAGCACAAATCAATGTGCCTTTAAGGTAGTTTGTCTTTCCTCTGTTAGTACACAGCTAGACAGACACCTGGTTCTAACAAAGCCAAATGGCTGGAGTTATCTTGTCACTTTTTTATGCTCTTAAAAATATTTAGCTCTGCTCACACAACATCTGAGACCTTAACTGAGCAAAGCCTATATATAGCTCTTGTACAGAGAAACAAGACAAAGTTTGCTGAGCTGTCCAAGGACTTCTCTAAACAGTAAATATCCTTCCACAGTTTGAGTAATTTGGTGCACCAACTGGTGAAATAAGAAGTCAAATGTAAGAGTAAATTACTACACTGCATGAGACAAAAGATCCCATCAAGTCCAGCATGTCAGTATTTTCTTTACATTCTTTCTAGAAAGTAAATATATTGGAGTGAAAACGACTTTAAAATGATCCCATTTGTTTCCCATCTGACCTGCTGCTGAATGTAGAGTATTAGGTGAGATCTGCTAATTAGTTTTACAAAGGCTCTGGCAGCAGCTTTGTCTTCTAAATGTTTCTGTCCCTGCCATTCCTTTCTTGGCCAAATCTGAGGAAGAAAAAGACATCTTTGTTCCTTGTCTACCTCTCCTGAAAGAAATCTCAGCTGTCTTCTGGTCTAATTCCTGCTCTTCCCCCAGCACGGAAGTTTGTACCACATCATAAAATACCCCCTCCTGATCTTCAGAATCCACCACATCATACAGACCAAGTCCTCCTCTGCTCCCCTCTGGGGCTCCCTTGGTTACCCAGCATCTGCTCTTCCTCTTACCCTAACACAGCCCCTCAGTGACGAATTCTTCTTCACTACAACTTTCTCACCCAAACCTCCCTTTGCTCTCCTACTCCCTCCCAGATCAAAGTACTTTCTTGCCCTGCGCTGTGCTGATTGCTCTTCATCTCTCTTTTTAAATGCTCGTCTCAATTTGCCACGGTAGAATACTTTGATCATATGATTAAAAGGGACTGATTGAATATTTTGTTTGATGGATTTTTCTACGAGAGGTAATGTTATGAAGGAGCCTCAGGATACTTTTTTGTGTGAAAAAGAGGTATTTTAAGAATAAATATCTTCTTCTATGGGCATTTCTGCCTGGACACAAAAGTACTGTGCCAGTGAATGAAAGATGGCATGAAGAGAAACCCTATTTTAACCATGTAAATTCTTTTGATTGAAAGAAAAAAAAAAGTCAAAAGAACAAAAAGACCCTAAATGCACATGCCAAAAAAAAAAAAAAAACCAAACCAACCAACCAACCAAAAAAACCCAAAACCACCCAACCAAACCCCAAACAGAAAACCTTCAAGCATTAATACCTGCACTTTCAGTTTAAGATGTTATTGCTTCAAAAGTTTGTTCCACTGCTTCACTGGTCATTGCAATCCCTTCAGCTAAGCACTGAGTGGGAAACATGTATGACCTTCATCTGGTCCACTGGAGAGTGAAGACGTTTTCATGAGTTTCTCAGCACTTAGAGCCAAACTAGTAGAACTTGGACTAAAGTGATTGAGACACAGTCATATAGGCTGTTCCCATTCTTCTCTAGAAGAAAGTGTTTCCATTAGCCAAGGACCTGAAGGGATGTGAGCATGGGAGCATTAGAACACTGTAGGAAATGCTAAGTAAGAATTTATGTCTGTAAAAGAAATTAAACGCTTAACTCCCACCAAACAGAAAAGAAACAAACCATATCTCCACCTTTATGACTTCCACCAGAAACATCTGCATTGCTTCTGAAAAGTCTAACAGAAACTTTTATGTCAGTTGAGCCATTTTGTGTTCATGAAGACCCAAATAAACTGAAGGGGTCAGGGTTGAACATTATACTGTACTGAAGAGCTTCCAAAAGCTGCCATTAGTTCATAATGGCATTAGTCAAGGTTATTCAGGGCTTATGGCACTTCTCTCCTGATGCATGGACCATAGAGCTACAGCCTGTCTGGATGAACTGCAGGGATCTGATATGAGCTGCAGAGACTTGGGGTGGCTTCCTGAGATGGTCACCCAAGTACTGAATATGTTCTAAGGAAAAAAAAAAAGTCAGCATGGTGCCTTTTGTGTTCCTTCTGTGTGTGTTTCAGCTTACAGGTTTTCAGCCTCTGACTTGGGGATTCCTGGAGAAACTATATTTAAGTAGGGCCTGCAAGAAAACCAAGAAAAGTGACTAAACTGTGACTGGTTAATTTGTTCTACCTTCCCTGGGCTGAAACTAGAAAAGTCTAAAAATCTGGTGTTTAAATCAACTGCAATATTATGAATGACGAAAGGAACAGCTTTTATACAGCCCTTATTGTTCTGAAAGTTGGGAAAATATTTGCTTTGCCTTTGTCAGGGTTTGGGACAGCTTCCAGTGGCAAGTACAGGCTCTCACAGGTAGCCCACTGACCCCTGATTTAACACCCCCTGAGGGTGAAAACCAGGCTAGATGGGTTCCTGTTGCCCTCTACTGAACAGCACCTCAGGGCATAGCTGGTGGCCAGCAGCTCTGGGCAGTGGCTACCAGCAGGAGTGTGAATGCAGTCTTGGTGTTACAGCCAAGAAGGACGCAACTGGAAAAACTGAGAATGAGCAAGGTCTTGAAAACATGACTTATAGCGACAGAAATGTGGAGCTTGGTTTGGTTTTACTCAGAGGAAGATTAACAGGTGACTCAAACATAGTCTATAAATACTCACATGGGAAATCAACATTTCATAACAAATGCTCCTAAACCTCACAACAAAGATACAAGAGACACAGAGTAAACACTGCAAGTTAATAAAGTGAGGCTAAGAAAAGAATGCTGTGAGTGTAATCAACCATGAGTGCAACTTCCCCAAATTGTGTGGTTAAAGCCCACTCCCCCATTCCCATTTGCGAGATGAAATGCCAAACTAATTTTTTCTCACAAAAGAAAAAAAAAAAAAAAAAAAGAAATAAATTTCTGTGGCCAGAAGAGAGCAAAGATGCTCGCCAGGACTCTTTCTGTTTTTACAATCTGACATTTCCTGCCAAGGGCTTCCAAATGCCCTTCTATGACAGTCTGTTCTACCTTGCAGGTCTGAGTGATGCATCCCCTTCCCTGACAGTCAAACTGCCACAGTGCTCCTGTGTCGTGAAGTGCTGTCAGCACCATCACCATGACACAGGGAGAGCCACATTAACTGAACCTAATAGCAAAACAAATATCAGGAAGAATACCACAGTCTGGCTTATTTATTTTCTTATTCAATTCATTCATTAAAGCCCTCACCATTTTCTTGTTTATCAGAGGTCACCATCAAATTTCCAGCTGCCACTAAATTTCCAGGCACAACATAGCACTGATGTATCCACGAGGTCTTTTTGTACAGAAATTAAGCCTCGTTTGCGAGCTTTCCCTGATGTCATATTAATCATTTTGACTGTCCTGATTTTATCACCAGAATCAATTTTTGTTTTCTTCCTGGTGAACATGTCTTTTAAAGTCATTTTGTTGTGGAAACACAAAAAAAAAAAAAAAAAAAAAAAAAAAAAAAAAAAAAAAGATTTACACAATGAGGATGATCGATTGGATGACAAAATAAGTGCTTTTTAAATGCTCATTATACATCTATTGGCATGGGCTGCCTCATTGTGAGCTACGGGCTGTGATCATGGGGACGCACAGTAGCCGTGTTTACATTGCTGCGAGAGAGACCGCCAGGGCTGACAGTGCTGGTAGGAAAGGAGCACATGACTTTAAAAAAAAAAAAAAAAAGGAAAGAAAAACAACAGAAAAAAAATTCTGTACTTTTTGGCCAGCAGCAGACACTGACTCTGCAAACATCTGTGCCCGGTACATGTCTGGGGGTTAGTTACGGTTCCTCTGCCCGAGGTCACCGTGTGTGCCGCCAACTCCAGCAGCCTCGGCTGTCCTGGCTGGAACAGCATGAACACATCCCACCCACACACACACACACAGAGCCCAGGCTGGCAGAGCATGCAGACCGTCACCACCCAGTGCTTTGCGGGGAGCAGTGGCAGGAGGCGAAGCAGCGTCACCCAGAGCCAGCAACAGCCCAGCTCTGCTGACAGCTCCGCTGTCTGAGGGAGCTTTGCTTCACCCCTGAAAAATTGTAGCTGGGACAAAAATCCCGGTGATGGCTGCGTGTGTCCCACATCCACCCACCAGCCTGGTCTGCCACCCTGCCCCAAACACCCATGTCAGCACAAGCAGGGAGAGGAAAGGGGGGAAAGGAGTGGCCACGAGCTGGGCCACAGCGAGAGCTGACTGCTTCAACAAGCTTTGCCAGAGGTGAGTGTGGGAAAGCAGAAGAGCTGCCAGAAGTTGTCTAGTCCGTAGATCCCACAGACCAAGGCTGTGTCCTGTCTCCTCGTGGAGAGGGAATTCCAAAAGCCCGAACAAGAGGCAGAAGGCACCTTCTGCAGATTTGCAGACAGCCCCAAGCCGGTTGGGATGGTTAACATACTGAGCACCAATGCTTTGATTCAGAAGGACCTTGGGAAACTTGAGACCAAGAGAAACCTCATTAAGTTTTGAAGAGCCATGTAAAACACTGCACCAAGCTGGAATAACCCCACGTGTCTGTTCAGGCTGGGAATGAACTGACTGAAGAGCAGCCCTACTGAGAGGACCCTTGTGTTAGCTTGAAAGACAGATTAAATGGGAAACAACAGTTCCCTCCTGCCACAAATGAGGCAAACCACTCCTTATAGTGCAGGAGATCGAGGGAAGTTACTGCCCGTTCTCCTTGGTGCTGGTGGCACTGCATCTGCTTGAGCATCCTGTTCAAGACAGAGGTGGAGAATTTGGACAGGATCCAGCAGGTGAACTGCTAAAACACTCAGGGCAAAGAGCACGTCTCCTGTGAGGAGAGCTTGAAGGCATCAGTCTCGCTGAGTCTAATGATGTTGAAGTCAAGGCAGGACCCAGTAACAGCCCGCTATACAAAGGCATTAAAAAAGATGAAGCCAAACCCTTCTCAGTAGTAGCAGTGGTTAAGCCAATGTCCACAATGTCCACAATGTCCACTTGAAAATTAGACTGAGCACTAACAAAAACTTCTTCACTAGAGGACTGCAACAGGTTACCAGACGGGCTGTGGTGTCTCCATCCTTGGAGGTGCTCAATATTCCAGCAGCAGAGCCATAGTTAACGCAATCCAGTGTAGGTTCCGTCCCCATTTTGAGGTGGAGTTTAGATTAGAGACATTCAGCGGTCTCTTCCCACCAACTTTTCAACAAGTCTATGAAATCCTGCAAGGGATATACGGTCCTGACACAGGTTTTAGTGTATGTGCCCACAGTCCCTTCCTGCTCAAGGCAATGTCCAGGTCTTTACCACACATTTAATATCCAAGCACATGCAGGATGCCCACAGCTTCCAAAATTCTGAAGAAACTCAATGTAAAAAGTCTACATCCTGTTCTACTGCACATGCTGTCCTGCCCTGGTGAGACTCAAAAAAAAAAAAAAACCAACCCAAAAACCCACAAACAAAGAAACAAAAAGTGCTGAAAAGTGGTCATTTTTAGCTCTAGATGAAAGATTTCATTATAATATGGACCTGGCAAAGTAACAGTGTCCAGCAGACCCATCCTCTCCAATGTAAACTCCTCAGACACGAAATTATTCCAGGATAATTTTTAGACAGAGTTGAGCATGTAGAAAGATCTGAAAAGCTCCACCCCAGGGCATTTATCTGTTGCAGGACAACACAAAGCATGAAGTACATTGCAGAGTCTTTCATCTCCCCTTAAACACTTCAGAGACATTTTAAATTCCTTGAAAGGAAAACATTTTAAGATCCTTCATGTACTCGAAAGGCCTTTCAATAGTCCCTCAGAGAATTCTTTGTACCTTAGCAGAATCACAATTTACAGCTGCAAGACCACTGGTCCTTTACAAACACTGTGACTTTTTAAATACTCAGCATATGAGAAAACAATGACCATTGTTGTAATTATTATTATTATTATAATATTTGTTCTTTGCTCTAAAGCAAAGTTTTCCTCAAATGAGGTTTTTCTTATAGAAATGCTCTACTGAGATGATTCATGCAACAAATTCATAGCTAAGAAGAGGATAGACTGGAAAAGGGAGTGTGGTTTTCTTGCGTTAGCTACAGGTACTCTGACTGTAATTATTCTCAACTGGAATATCCATACATAAAAGCAATTTTGCAATGACAGTAATTTGTACAATTATTCTAATAACATATTACTTCTTTCATTTTTATAAACCAGTTTTAAGACTCTTTTTTTATCGTGTTTGCATAGCCATTTCTAAGTTAAATAATGAAGCCTCCCAAGTTTTCTGCAAGGTAAGGTAAGGTAAGGTGAAGTGCGTGGAGACTGATCTCTACTGCTACTTACAAATGCATTTATTTCCTCAGTGTTTCTTTCTCCCTTAGAATATCCCAGACTTCCTGCTTGTACAAGGTGTCACCTCATTTCTGCAAATCCTGTGGGGCATTTGTATTAACAAGTTAATACATTTATATTAAGTTCCTATGATGGCACACAGTGTGGATGCACCTCCCATGTGCAAATATCCCATCACCATTAGGTAACAAGCAAGTAGTCTAACCTTGCAGGAAACTTGGGGGCAAACTGACAAAACCAAGACAGTGATGGATGTGTGAATAAATCCCGGGGTGATGAGTCCCAGTCTAGCTGTCCTTAGCAGCCATACAGTTAGACCAGGAGAAGCCATCTCTTTCAAGGTGGGCTATGCTGTACTGAAGTCTGAGATTTCACTTTCTTCTTACGCATGCAGGGATAAACTTGAGAATTGTTTGACAAAAAATAGTGGAGTTAGAGATATGTCAAAACCGTGTAGGTGGAAGAAGGGTCACAGAATCACAGAATATGCTGAGCTGGAGAGGAGCCACAAGAGTCACTGAAGTCCAACTTCTCGTCCTCTGTGGGACATCTCCAAGTGTCACACCATGTGCCTGAGAACATTGTTCAAATGCTTCTTGAGCTCTACCAGCACTGATGCTCTGACCCCTTCCCTGGGGAGCCTGTTTCAGTGCCCAGCCACCCTCTGGGTGAAGAACCTTTTTCTAATATCCTTTTATTTAACATAGACCCTTTGTCTTTCCACAGGAACACTGTGGTACATGGGTACGTCCTTACAATGACCTTAGCGAGACCAATAGAAATGCAACAACTATAGTACATTCCCACGCAACCCAGGACAGTGTTTTATGACAGTGTTGTTTCCAAATTTTTTGAGACAAATTTGCACCCATTTCAAGCCTCTTTAATACACAAATGACCTGAGCACTGAGGTACCCTTGTGCTGTTCATAAAGACCCCTTGGAGCAGGATGGGATAGCATCTGAGGGCATGAACAGCAATGCATATCCTCAGATAAGACAATCCAAGCAACCAAAGCACAGAACTGCTACGTCTTCACTTCCCAAAGAAGGCTTGTGAGTTTGTTTTCATAGTGAAACAACCAACCTCAATGCCCAATCCTCCTGGGGACCATTACTTTAACTTTTCCCATGATGTAGTTTGGGAAGGTCAACGGCAGTTCAGAGGCACAGTATTTGCTACTGCTGGCTATAGCATGGCAAAAATTACCTGTTTCTTGCCTCCTTTCGGTTTGATCATGGAACAGCTGTTGGACTAGCGAGACAACAGGCACCAAGGATATAATTGAAACTCACTGCACTGTTGTCTCCAATAGGATTTTATCTCAGGCTAGAAGCACTTCCCGATTTCATAGTAAAGACAAGGCTCAGACTTCCAGAGGAAGTTTTCTGTTCTTCTGCTTTAATCAATCAGTGCCAATTAACCAACATTTACTTTCAGCTTGAGTAAGGAATTACAGAAATAATTATATCTTGAGACAGACATGCCATCGGCTTCTCCAAACCTATTAACTGCCTCAGATGAATTGGCAATGAATTAACTGAGATTAAAAAGTTTAGCACACAAACCGTCTCCATTTCCATCTGTAGAGCCAGGATGACACAGAATTACTATCCAATCTCTGCACATGTTCATATAAATGCAACGTTATTCTGCCCGTAAAAGAGTTTTGCTGGTTCATCCCGGGACATGAGTTCCTCTGACACCGAAATACAATGTGGGCTTGCTCCTAGCTGACCTTGAGCGGGGAATGGAATAACCACTCCTGACATATCTGTCTACAGGGCATCAGCTAAACAACTGTATTATCACAGAATAATTCAATCAAGAGCTTTGTTCTATAGTACAGGTAGCCAATTGTAAAAGAAATCTGTGGTCTTGAAGACAGTTATAGATTAAAAATATGAAAAAAAATGTAAATACTGGTGTGCAATAGGAGGATAAGGTTCTGGTAGTTTTAGTTACTTACAAGGTGTAGCTCTGTCTTCTTTGTTTGACTTAATGTAAATATTGGTTTAGGATAGGATGCACTGTGCCAGTATGATCCCACTGTATATAAACATTGGAAATGAATCAGATGAATCCTGCCAAACATCTGCTTTCATTTATCAAAACAAGGTTAAGAAACTTGATCACAGTTTATAAACATCTCCTGGGAAGGGATTTAACACAAACAGGAGGGAGGTAGTAACGCTGAAGGGGAAGCTGAGCCCATCCAGCGGTGTCCAGCTCATAACAGCCGGTGTGAGCAGTACCAGTCACCAAGACTATTAATGGTGAGACAGCACCGTTAGTTTTAGGATGAATAAATAGAATAAACCCAAAATGACATAATCTACTTGGTAGTGTCAAGCGGTCAGATTTATATCTAATCTTCATAGCTGCTTTTCAATAGCCTCCATTTATTTGGAGCACCTAGCATTTTGGTTATCATTATACATGCCTCCTGTGCTTTTTTCTTCCAAAGCATAAAAGAAATTATTCTTGAGTTCTTTTTCCTGCAGGTTTCTTTTTGGACTTTTCTAACTTTAGCAGTGAGCAAAACTACATGGTCTTAATCCAGCAATCCAAGCATAAACAACATTCAAGAATAGTCTTTACCATTGGTGCCAGTGTTCAGCGTGACTTGGAATCCATGGGGAATTCCAAAAAAACACCAAACCTACATTGTGATAATATTTACAAAATGGGAGGGATGGCCTCTTTAAGTAGCTTGCTAACTGCCCAGATCTAAGGAATTAAACAGTAAGTAACGTGAGGATATATCATCTCCTGCTGAAGGCCATTGGGATGGCACATAGTTGTTATCCTAGCTCAGCAGCAGGGAGCTGGGAACAACCACAGACCGGCACCTTTTGGAAATGTGTTTTTAGCAAAGGTAACTCCTTGGCCAGACCTCTCTGTTCCAAGTATTAATAACTTCACCACCACAACTCTCTCTAGTAGTACTTAGAAAAACCTGAAATTTGATTAACTATAAGAACATACAAAGATTGCCTGAGTGATACAGACTGAGAAAGACACACGAGAGATGCCAAATCTCCAAGCTCAGAATAAAAACCAAACAAACTGAAAATAAACCAAAACCAAACCAAAAACCCAGGGTGTTTTAATACAACCAAATAGGAGCAACAGGACATGGGTAAAGACAGAGAGCACCAGCCTTACTCACAGTGGGAAATCTGCAGAGTGACCATAGGAAATACTCACATGGTGGTTGATGGTGTCAAAGAAAGTCTCAAGAGGAGATTTTGAGGACAGGAAGAGGATTTTATTTTAAAGGCGAACCCACTTCCCCTCACATCCACATGCCCATATACTCCCAACCAGAAGAAATGTGTCTGTCCATCATCCAGGCACCAAAACATGTTTATGCAGCATCTGCTCAGGATCATTCGCAGTGTCACAGAGCTCAGCCTGGCTCCTTCCATGGCTGGTGGCCACTCACTGGTTTGGGATGGGCTTTTTGAACCCTGGAGCTGACAGCAACCACCTTCTTTTGTCTCTCCATCCCACCCCACCTCTGTGGGTCATCAGGGCTGACTCTCTGCCCTCTCTTCTCACTGAGTGCCTCAAAACTCCAGTCCCAATCTTTATTCTCCTGATATCACCCCTTGGATGGCCTGAGACATTCTTTCAACCTAAATGTAGGCTGTCTGTTGCTGTAGGTCATCCCTTGTTCACCTCATCCAGCCTGAAGGTGTATCTCTGCCAGCTCCAACTCAGCTCAGCCTGGCTGGGCATGGATAAATATGACCAAAGAAGTTCCTCTTCAGCCTCTCACCTGTGGTGGCTTCGACGTCAGCAGATGCAATCCCGTGGCTTCTCCTGGCTGAGGGGGTCGTGCTGCTGCAGACTTCAGCCAGTGACCTGGAGACCCTGCAAGGGCTCAGGATGCTCCTGGTGTTATTTCCTCTCCTGTGGGAAGTGGTTGCACTTAGCAGGTCAGCTGGCTGTAGATGAGACTTTTTGGGGATTCCCATCTCTACTGGAAATAAAAATAATGGTTGAAAACCATTGAACTAGATAATTCAAGAGCCTTCCAATGGCCTTGAATATGCTATTCATTGAGGTCGGAAGCTGCTATGGAATTTTTCAATACATGATTTAAGCTGGGCAGCCTGAGCTCCAGAAGCAGAGGGAGGAAACCCAGTGACTCTGGAGCCAGGGGCCCTCGGGCAAGGAAAGGGAACATTTTCAATGGCTTTTAGGGGACGCACTGGCCAAGTCACACATGTTAGAGCAGTTCTCTGGTGGCATTATAAACCTAGAAAAGCAGTGTCAGGTGAGCTGCCTAAAAGGACAAAGATTGCTCCCTACTCTGCAGCATGCAAACATTCGGGCATTTGGGGGTTTTGACTGCAGCACAGTCAGAAGGCAAGCTCTTAGCAGAGGGATTTTTTGGCCATTGTAAACACAGAGTTAGCAGCAGCTCCTCAGCAGGGCGAAAATGCTGTGACACTGACTTCTCAGCAACTGAGGTGCCCCACTGTGGGTTCTGGGGTGACATAGACCTGCCCTGGTAGCTGCAGCGCCCCCCATGCACTTCCATCCACCCACTGCAGGACATGCTGCGCTTCTCCCCTCACCTGCACCAGCAGTGCCAGGAGACAAGCAACTCCCTCTGGGAACTGCTCTTTCTTCATGAGGAAAAAAAAAAGCAAAAAAAAAAAGCTTGTTTTTGGTCTTCAGTTTGGACCTGAGTCCCAGCGTGGCCATGCAAGTGGTGGTGCCAGCACCGTGCAGGGAGGAAAGAAGCCAAGGGAGGGCTGGGGCTGGATTCTGCCATCAGCCCAGTGAGGTGTGGCTTCCATTGAGGGTATAGCATAGTCTCAGCTCCAAAGAGACCAGTGTCTAAACAGCTTTCCATGAACCACTTCCACATCTTTCTGCCTCAATGGCATTCCTTCCCTCCTAGTTCCTGGAAAAGTTTGCTGATGTTTTCTGCAGACAGTGTCTTCTTTTCTGTTCCAGAAAACCTAAAACTTTATTAATAAAGCAAACAAATCCAGGAGTCCTAACCTTCACTCTTTTGTTTCATCCACTTCCAATATTCTAGGGGAATATAACATAAAACCTTCACTGACTGGTTCCTTCAGGGTGTGGGAGCAGCTCACAGTGGAGAGAGGTGACCCAGAGCTGGGAAGAATCCAGAGGACACTGTGGCTGTCTCTCCTCACCCTACACCACACAGCTCTTCCCAGGCCCTCTGATAAATGTGTATTGTGACAGAGCTTCAAGGGTGATGTCCTCAAGTCAAGGGAACAACACCAACAAAGAAGAGCCTATTAAAGTACAAATGCCAGTAGCCTTTTGGTGAATGCCTTTGATTTTAGAGACTGGTCAAACTCAGGAATTTATACTTCACACTCAAATATATCCAAATGTTTTTAAAGCAGAGAGCACATTGCCAGTCCAAGAAATACAATCTTATCCCAAGGCCTTGAGAAACTCAGTGGCTGCTTATAAGTGTCTTCCTCCATCACAAGCAGCTCTTTGTCAAGGGCACTCAATGCTAACCAACACTGATAAGATGATCACATCCCCCACTGCTGCAAATGGTCCTACTGCTCAAAGGGGGTCACACTTTAAAGGGAAAAAACACCACAGCCCATTGAAAGGCATCGTGCAGGCAGGGCCTGAGGCAGAGCTCCCTGCCCATCGCCAGGTACGCCAGGGTGGACATCTCAGTTCAGGCTGTAAATGCTGCACACTGGCTGTGGTTCAAAGGGAAGGGGCATCACCCCACACAGGCAGGGACCATCAGTTGCATTACCCATCTCAGGGCCAATTAACATCGGAGGGCCAAGGAAAGGGGACGACAGCAATGCTCCCCCTGTCAAAAGTGCCTTCTGCAGTGTCCATGAGATGGGCTGAACCTGGGCCATAAGAAAGCTGAGAAAACAAACCCTAACACAAGCAGAGCTGAAGGAATGGTTGGATATAATTTAAACATGTTTTCGCAGTAGAGGAAGCCCACATCTGAACATGTGTTTTAACTCCCTGCAGATATGTAATAGCTGTGGAGGGATCCTGGAAATGCAGAGAAACAGCACCTCCTTGATAAGAAGGCCCTTGGAGGAAGATGTGCTCCATGTCCGCAGAAGACCTCCCAGTGATCATAAATGCTTTGCTAATTTTTTATTTTTTTTTTCTGCGTGCATGGTTTGCGTGGCTGTCTCCTGAAAGGAGCCCTGCTAGAGCACCATCCCATGCCTTGGTTTGCTCGCCTGCAGAGCCAGGGTAACTGGGCTGTCCCCACAGGAGCACTGGGAAGATGGATTGGTTAATATTTGCTTAGTGCTCTGGAGATAGCACTATATAAGTCTAATTACATTTTATGCCCTCATGCGATAAGGATGTCATCTTGGATTAGAGGGGATTAGTTGTTAATGCCATTCCTGTACATACCAGTCCCCTCCAGGGTTTTGATCTCTGCTGAGAAGGTTTTTCACGCTGCTTTCAAATCAGTAAGGTCTTCCTAGTTATGTTAATCAAGGGAATCAAAGATTTTTGGTAGATGAAAACAACACTTGGTGGATTACCTGACTGTGACTTTAGCCAAGCATAGGTGTGTGCTCAGTGAATGACGGTGTGCACTCAGTGACTCTCTTGCTTTGGTGTCCCTAAACCTTTGGCAAGGCCAGGAAAAGGGGATTGAGTGCATCCCCTCCCTGTGCAGTGAGCTCCAAACACACCACCGAGTTATTAAGTACAATCTAAGTTAATGTTTAGCACATGCCCAAAACACGACAATTACCAAAAGACAAAGAAAATGGAGTGAGAAGCCACATGCTGGTAACAACTGCAGGGTGAAATGCTACTGAGAGGACATTCCCACATCCTAGGAGTGCTGCGCTCAAAGGAGTGCTCCAATCTGCAGCCAGGTCCCAGAACAACGAGAGGGAACTCTTGGCTTCCCAGGTGACTCACAGGGAATTGGCTTTTCTAAACCAGCAACAGTGAAGACCCCAACCCTTCACCACAGTGACCCTGGCTGGTCTCAGAGGACTGACTGGAGAGCCAAAGCACTCGGCCCTGGCTGCAGAGGAATCAGGGATTAAGTCCCGATCCCTTTCAGGGATCCCTTTCCAGCACTCCCACTTGCTCCAAGCATTCCCTTACCTCTGGCACAGGCTGGATTTCAGCTGCTGACTCAGAACAAAAAAGGGCTGTCCTGTCCCCAGCCCCCACCAGTGAAGGTTTGTCCCAGAGGAAACCCTGGATCAGTCCCCTATCGCTGAACACCCAGGACTAGCCAGGAGTAGGACCAGGCTCCTCTCAGCAGCAGGAGGGGCAGGATACCATCTCCTGGCTCTCAGCCCCCAGCTCACAGGAGCAGTTTTGGCTTACTGGCATGGTGAAGAAGCTCAATGGAAAGGAAAACCTTTGGGGGATTTCTCAAGCTGCATTAAACCTCCAGAGACAAGTCCCACCATGGTCCTTTAGTGGGGACCATCTGCACCCAGGTATAAAACAGGGAGCTGCAACAAGAAGTGTCGGAACTGGTGAATAGCAAAAGTCTTGCAAACGCCCCCAAACTGTGAAACTGATATTCACCCAGACTGCATGGGGATGGCCAGGGTCACACGTCAGCACAGGTTGGCAAGAGCACCTACCAAAGTCCTGTGAGGAGATGGCCTTCCCTGCAGCTAAAGCTGGGAGCAGAGGCTGACAGCCTGAACTTGTGGCAGCAGCACCCGAGTGGAGAAGTGCTCCCTGAGCAAAGGGGACCCTGTTGCAGCCGCTGCTGGAGATATCAGAAGGGGTTCTTGAGAATGAGGCAATCTCAGCAGCATCTCAGTGCAGCTGGGCATTGCCCTGGGTCCAGCTGTGACTGAACAGCCTGCTCCAGTTGTCTGGCTTGAGATTTTCACAGGGATGTTGGAGGCAGCACTTGGGAATTAGATGCCTAATTATGCTTTTTTCACTGGGGTTGAGTGAAGGCAGACTAGCAACATGTGAAGAGTCACCAGGAGCCCTTTATGGTCCCAGGAACATCCATGACAGTGCTGAGAGGGCACAGCCGAGAGGGGAGGAGGGTGGCCAAACCTTCAGCCCCAGGTCTGGGGAGCCTGAGAGGGCTCAGACGAGCACAATGCAGGCTGAGTCTGCTGGGAGCCAAGCTGAGCTGGTGGTGATTCTCCAGCATCAATGGAATACAAAAGCAACCAGTTTTCTATATACCTGGGTTGGCTCCACAAGAGAAGTAACTACTTCCATTTATTTCTTGTTGTTTGCCAGAAGACCTGGTCTGTTGCAATAGGACTAAATAACTACTCGGTCTGGGTCAGTGCTCCCCACCCTCCCAGGGCAAGAAGAGCTCGGGAGCAGATGGGGGCAAACAACTGTCTGCAGCACAGCATCCTTAGCTCAGGCCAGTCTGCAAGGCAGAGCTGAAGCTGGTCAAGAGGCTGAGTTGTCACTCTAAAAAAAAAAATTAAATAATAAAAAATCAGTATTTTGAGGAAAAAAGGCTAGTTTGGTGTCTGAAACAAGACATGTTCCATGGAGACAAACCCATGGCACAAGAAGCACTAGGGGCAGCTGCAAGGCTGGGCATGCTGGGGGATGTGGGGCTGCAGATGCCACCAGGGTGTCCCAGCTTGGCACAGCCCATCCAGAGCCTCAGCAGTGCCTTCATGTTTGGAAGCCCCAAGCATCACACTTCTTCAGTTGCAAGGACCAACCTCCCTCCCAGCAGCTACTCCAAATGCAGGATGCAGAGCCAAGCTGTCAGGGAAGCCAGCAGGATCCCATTAGCAATTTTATAAAACTCTGGTTTTGGTAGAATGTTTCCATTTTGGTGGGTCGGCAGCCTTGGCAAATGTCTGTTGGCAGCAGTGAAGCTTGAGGTGGGCACACAGGGAAGGCCCCTGGGACATGCACCTGACCTGGCTGTGTGGACACTGCTCAGAAGGAGCCATGCACTGAACCACCCCACTTTTTGGCCAGTTCGGCTCGAGTCTGTTCATTGTCCATCAACAGAAGAGCTTGTCCAAGCTGAGTTTTCAGGTTAAGTGGATCAACATGCAACAAGTGAAGACAACAGAAGGATTTGTGCACTGGCTCATTTTTAAGAGTCACTTTCCCCTTCACATACTTGCTCAAATCATCTCTTTGTCAGAATTATGCCTGAAAATAAATTAATGTTATTACTCTGACTATTAACAAGTTTTCATCATCTAAATTTTTCTTCTAAAGCCCAAAATGTCTTGCTCTATCCACAGAGAAGAGATTATACTCTCCCTGCATTTGCCTCTTGTGTATTTGAGGGCTACCCTTGTGTCTCCCTGAGAGCCTTCTTGTGCCTGTGATCCAGCCCAAGTCAAGCTCTATGAGAAACATCATCCCCTTTCCAATCTCTGGCCACCCTCCAACCTTCCCCTGTCTTCTCTCTCCCAGTGAGAGACCGGCTTTTCTTCACAGACCTTCTCTGCAACCCCCAGTCCCTTCCTCTAGCAAGTCCTCACACCCTGCAGGAGGATTTACAGCCTGTTGCTCAGCAGGGCTGGAGTGGTTTGTGCTGTTGGAGAGATGGAGGAGATAGGGCAGGGGATGCAGGCTCAGGGGTAGCCAGCAGATGGGAGACTTGCCAAGAGACCAAATATGCTGTCAGCCCACCCTCCTGGCTCCCTCTCCAGTGGGATTTTTCACCCAGGGAGCAGAACTGGGCCTTCCACATCAGTTTACAGCATTTGAACCAGGGCTTCACCTGTCCCAAAAAGGGGATGGCTCTGAGGCAGCTCTGGAGGTGCAAAGCAGGGAGTCAAACTGGGCTGGGGACTCAGCACAGACCGAGATCGTGGAGACCCTGCAAGGGCAGGGCTTGGTGGGGCTTTTTGGTGCTTTTTTTTGTTTGGTTCTTTTTTTTTTTTTTTTAATGTGTTTTAACCAGGATGGGTTGGAGGAGGACTCACAGGTGAGTCTCGTTGGGCAGGACTCTGGCTGCTGCTCTCCCTCTCCCAGCACTGTCTGCGAGGCTGCAAACTGTGGCAGCTGCAGGTACCTCCTTGTAGGAAAAAGCAGGAAAAAACTGGCAGGGAGTGGAAACGAGTGGCAAGCAGATTAGAAACCCAGCTCCTATTTATAGACCGGCAGTCAAGAAACTGCCCCTGTGACAGAGCCATCCGTTTAACCCTTGTGGCCCCAAGCACCGTGCTGTCCAGAGATGCTGAGCCAGCCCCAGCCTGTGCCACGAGGGAGCATTTTGGCACAGGGGAAGCAGGAGAGACCCTGTGCCAGGGTACCGGCAGAGGGGGCAGCACACAGGTCCAGGCACAGGGGAACTTACAGGGGTTATTCCTCAGCAAGGGAGGGAGATGGGGTTATGGGAGTGAAGGAGTTGGGTCACCAGGACAAGGAAGAGAATATCCCAGTGTCCTGCTGCATGGAAGACAGAGAGAGACAAAAATATTGCTTTTAATAGTGAGGTAATGAACCTGTCTTAAGAGCAGCCCCAATGTTTCCAGCCTCTTTTGTCTCCCTGTAGTTTTGGTAGGTCTGAAGGCAGCAGGGACCATTGCTTTGAGGGTCACTGCATATCCATTGCCCAGCAGTGGTTGCTGATGCTCACGAAGGGCTGCTGCATCCCACAGGAATGGATTGTGGTCCCTACCTCCTGCTGCTCCCCACCACAGTCTCCTCAGAGCTCATCAGCAAGAAGACAGACACTGTCACCAGCCCCCTGCCACATTCACAGTGTTTGTTAAGTGTGTTCTGAAGCTCCCCTTTGTCTGCTACTCTGCCTGCTGTCACTTACGGGTGTCTTTATGCCATACACAGCTGTTTTATACACTGCCATGGAGAGACTTTCCAGCTGTTCTCCTGCTTGCTTGTGTCAATAGCTATTTTTACAAGATTGCTTTTCTTTACTTCTTAATTGATCCAAATCCTTTCCCTTAGCTTTCTTGTTAAAGGTGGATTTAAAGAAAAGGAGTTCATTATCTTGGACATTTTTGAGTCATTATGAATTTCATCCCTCTCCTCATTAATTACTCATTACCCCTCAGCTCTGGAGGGCTGCTTTGTCCCTGATGTGTTTGTGAGCAGCTTCCCTGGCACTCTGTAATCCCCCCGGCCCCGCGTTAGCTCGGTCTGGTTTACACTGCCTTCACTGTCCTCTCCACTGCCCGCTCGCTGCTCCCGCTCTCCTCCACTCCTAAACAAGCTCTTGCCTTTCCCTTGTGCCCCAGCACTGTCTCCTGCTGAGTCGTCCAGCCCTGGGTCCCTCAGTGGGCTGAACCTCATGAATACCGCCCTGTGCATCATGCCTGCCCCAAGGGACAAGCACCCATTCCCACTGGCCTTGTGCCATGCAGGAAGAGGAGTCACTGGCTCCTGGTTCATAGGTTGGCACCGGCGTTTGGTTATAAACAGCTGGTTTTTGGAAAGCAATGGCTTTGCTGGGCCTGCTTTGGTACAGGCCAAGTTATGACAAAGCAACATGGAGAGTGGAGTAATATTACATAGGGGCCTTGGGATTAACAGGTCAGTATTTCCCAAACCTTTGGCTGCAGCCAGATCCCCAGGGAGAACCTGAAACATGTAAGCATCTCCTGTGCTGCAGTGGTCCAGGGGGGCACAACAGCTCCAGTGGTGTCATTGTCCTCCCATTGTCTTCGCAGAGGAAAGCCGTGCACAGCTGGGCAGTCAGATACTGACCCTGCTACTGAAACCTTATTCAACCCACTTTACATGTACATATGGGCTATAACCCTGAGTTACCCACAAATGGATCCATGGCTGGGGATCACAATGAATGATGTCCTTTCTCTGGACCTAAACAAGCACACAACCATCCAATCTCTGCTGGCAAGAGCCCTCCTTCATCCCAGTCTCATGCTCAGGTTGCTTTCCATGCCCCTGTTGCCCCAGCAGCTTCCCTAAAGCTTTGCAGGACTTCTTTTTCCCATCACAGAGTGGGATGGCAATTTCTGGTGTCCCTCTCCTCCCTGAGGTCAGTGTTACAGGCATTTTTGCACTGAGCCTCCTCCAGCAGGCTCCTGCCAGGGCTGGGGTGCAGTCGCTGGGGAGGGCCCTTTCCATACTTCATGGAAGTGCATGAAAAGGCAAAGCAGGAAAAATGTGTTGGGTTGTTAAAGAGAAGAGAGGGATGTGCGATATTTGCTTGGGGAGGGTAAATGAGGGTTGCACAAGCAAGGAATTGGGTTGCACAACCAGAAGCAGGGGGATTATTTAGCTTAAGTTCCAATGATCAACTGAGCTGGACTTTCTCAGGGGGTTTTACCCAAAACATCTTATTCTTTAACTGGAGTAAATTGAGATAAGACACCTGGTCCAGGAGTGCAACTCTGCTGACATGTCCTGAGCCATGGCCTTGGCTCATCCCTTGGTGGGAGGGAAGGAGGTCACAAAATCATTTGAGGTGGATTGCAGTGTTGGGTTGTGAAGAAATCAGCAGCAGCTCAGACTCTGCAGGACAGAGAAATAAATAGAGAACAAGCGCTTTGAGCAAACCTTCACACTTGGCAGGAGTCTGCTAACTACCTTTAATGGCTGGCAGCAACTCCAGTCCACCGTAGAGGTGAGCCCAGCAAAACCATCTGAGCCAAGGATTACAGCCATTCCTCATTCTCCATCTGTGAAGCAATCATGTGGCTGAGGACAAGGGACTTAGTGACAAAGGAGCTACAAGGAACAGATACTTTCAGGTAGTTCAATAAATAAGCACCCCTTTATCAATGGACTGCAGTCTCATCCCCAAAGAACACATCAAAATCCATACAATCATTTAGGTTGGAAAAGAACCCTAAGATCATCAAGTCCAGCTGGTAACCCTTCACTGACAAGTCCATCACAAAACCGTGTCCGTAAGTGACACATTCACGTCTTTTAAATACCTCCAGGGATGGTGACTCAGCCACTTCCCTGGGCAGCCTGTTCCAATGCTTGACAAGCATTTCCATGAAAACATTTTTCCTAATATCTAATCTAAATCTTCCTTGGTGCAAACTGAGGCCCTTGTCCTATCGCTTGTTACTTGGGACAAGAGAACACCTCACTACATACAACCTCCTTTCAGCTGGTTGCAGAGAGCAACAAGGTCTCCCCTGAGCCTTTTTCTCCAGGCTAAACATCCCCAGCTCCCTCAGCCACTCCTGGCAGCACTTACATTCCAGACCCTTCCCAAGTGCTGAGTACAGGAGAACAATCACTGCCCTGTCCTGCTGGCCACACTATTGCTGATACAGAGCAGGATGGCATTGGCCTCCTTGGCCACCTGGGCACACTGCTGGCTCAGGGAGATGTCAATCAGCACCCCCAGGTCCTTTTCTGGCAGGCAGCTTTCCAGCCACTTTGCCCCCAGTCTGTAGTGCTGACTTGACCCGTCAATCCAGCCTGTCCATATCCCTCCGTAGGGCCTTCCCACTCTCCAGCAGATCAACACTGGTCACAGAAGATTAGGTCAGTCCAGCCGGACCTGACACTCACAAATCCATGCTGGCTGGGTCTGGTCCCCTGATTGTCCTGTACATGCCACATGATGGCATTCAGGATGATCTGCTTC
Organism: Grallaria varia; assembly: GCA_013396735.1. Taxonomy (NCBI): domain Eukaryota; kingdom Metazoa; phylum Chordata; class Aves; order Passeriformes; family Formicariidae; genus Grallaria; species Grallaria varia. Next base: position 1,158,408 of record VWZG01009713.1, read on the forward strand.
ACACATTAAGTACCTCAGCCTTTTCCTCATCCTTTGTTGCTGTGTTTCCCACTGCTTTCAGTAAAGGATGGGGATACTCCTTATCTCTCCTCTGGTTGTTGTTTATTGACTTTTACAGCAGTAGCCAGATTAAGTTCTAGCTGGAATTTGGCCCCTTTAATTTTCTTCCTCCATAACCTCACAACATCCCTGTAGTCCTCCTGAGTTCCTGCTCCTTCTTCCAAACTCTCTTCTTTTCCCTGAGCTCCAGCCCAAAGCTCTGTCCAGCCCAGCCAGTCATCTTCCCCACAGGCTCACATTTTGGCACATGGGGCCAGCCTGTTCCTGTGCCTCTTAAGATTTCCTTCCTGAAGAATGTCCAGCCCTCTTGGACTCCCTTGCCCTTCAGAACTGCCTCCCAAGGGACTCTGTCAGTCAGTCTCCTAAACAGGTCAAAGTCTGCCCTCTGGAAGCCCAAGGCAGCGATTCTGCTGACTCCCCTCCTTCCTTCTCCGAGACTCCATCATTTCATGATCGCTGTGCCCAAGAACCATCACCTCACCCAGAAGTCCCTCATCACAGAAGCCAGGAGACTGAGAATATTATTTTCTTTCTGTTCACGTATTTCAACTACATCCCCCAAAACTTTTGCCTTCTGCCATGGCCATGCTCCTCCCTGCAGCCAAGTGGGGTGGCCTGTGCTGGCACCCCTGAATGTGCAAGTCTTGGCACCAAGGCCCCTGTATGTGTCTTTTCCAAGGAGATAATAGGTGGTCAGATATGGGCAGTGAGTGCCTGGAGGCATGAGCCATTGCTGGGAGAAGACAACTTCTCTAAGAGAAGCTCTGTGGCTCTGGCAATGGTTGGCAATAAGCCAACCACAGCTCCATCATGGTCTTCTTATAACCTGAGCAACAGCACAAGGACTTGGTAAAACCCAGTCGCAGGGTGTGGAGAGTTGTGCTCTGAGATGGAGAATGCGAGTGCCCAGCCTCCTCCAATCCAGCCCATGCTGCCTGGTGCTCCGGAGGGCAGGGAGACCTCCACCCACGCAGACAGGCCTTGCACAAACTGCCAGAATGACCTACTTCTGCTCCTGTGGGATGCCACTCTCCTCAGCCGTCACAAAGGGTTTTGAAAGGACTGACCATGTTAAGCACGTGCCAGCAAAATCCAGCTCCCCAGCTTGGGTTGTCTAATACAACATTTGCAATGCCTCAGACTTCAGAGATTTTCCAAACCCCTCAGGACTGTAGGGCTAATTTAGGCCAGTGTCTGGAGTTTTACAAAGCCCAGATGAAGTATTATTCTATTCATTCTCTCTTCCCTTTCTTATAACCCCAGGTACCTGGCACTGCTTGAGAAAACACATGGAAAGTGCTCTGGGAGAAGCCAGGGTCACCGGGCAAGGCTGGACCTTCCCTCCTACTGCTCTGACAGGCAGCAGAGTCAAAAAAGACCCCACAGGGGCAAGATGGTTCATCTGCAGCAGGGAGAGCATCACAGCTCCTCGCTCACATCTCCATGCAGAAGGGTCCCTGGGCTGGCATGGTGACTTGGTGACAGCTAGGAGTGCAGGACAAAGGAGACACCAGGGAGAGTGTGATGCTGTGAAGACTCTGGAGCAAAACAAGACTATCGCTTGTTTGAAACATCCCCAAAACACTGTCAGACTTGTTGTAGCCCAGTAACAAGCTAGAGTAAAAAAGACAGATCAAATAATCCTTCTGCAGAAGGAGAGGGTAGTTTTAACTAGCAGTGCCTTATCCAGCATAGCCAGAACCACCGTGTCCTGCATGTTGGTGCTCATGCACCATGACAGTCTCCATATATTTTTCTGTCTAGAAATACTCACACAAAAAGCCTCCCATACAAACTCTGAACCTCCTGTGCTCTCCTGGGTTCCTTGTACCCACCACAAGGCATTTGAGGACCTTTTACCTTGATCATCAAGATAAAAGTCTTACCTTAGGGGACTCATTTTCCCAGTGCAGAGCAGAGCTTCACTACAGGTTTTCAAATTGTGATGAGCTGTTTTTCCCCCAGGGCAACACAGAAGTGCTTGAGTGCTCAGGCTCCCCAGACAATTCAAATTCAAGTTCTTTTTCCTTTATTCAGTACAGGCACAGAGACCTGTGCAGTTTCCAGCATTCCTTCATTTCCCCCAAACACTTCATCACACAAATTTCTACTGCCATGTATTTTAAAACCTCTGCCATTCTCTTAACAAGCCTCAGAACACAGGCATCTTTTGAAGCCCTTGCTGCTTGAGTTACACGGCTTTGCACAACCATCAGCTTTCAAACAGCAAATGGCTCCCCAATTTGTAATGTCACAGGAATCCACTAAGATCATGACTTCCCAAAAGACTGGCACCCAAAAATCAGCTGCCTGCTGGTCGCACTGGCACTTGTACACTGGTGCCTATAGGAAACAGCCAACCCACCACATGCCCTCTAATACAAGAAAACACAGAAGTCAAGGCAGGGGTAAGACCAAATCATTTACAAGCATAGGCCTGAGTGAGAAGCCACTCTGCCTCAAGAAGACGCCGAACTTCCACTTATTCTAGGGCAAACTCAAAAGGTTTTATTTTAATTTTTTTTTTTTAGCAAATTCTATCACGTAAATGTTAACAAAAAACATCTGTACAATTGCCATGATACACTCAAAAGTGAAACAAATAAGATATAAATACAGATATGGATGTAACATGACAAAAGCGGAAAAAATAGAAAAAAATACATGCGCATGAAACACGGTGCCAACAAAGTAATTTCTCATGGCTGGCATTTTTCAGAGCATTTTTTACTTCCCATTTTAAACACTGTTAGCAACCTCCTGCTGTATACTACAAAGGTCTAGTTTTCTGTCCCTTAATATGTAATATTATGCTTGATAAATAAAGGGGTGGGGAGAAAAGGTTTTGATGACAAATATGCAAGTTACATTACTTATACAGGTTATTGGTAAGCTAGTAATAAGCAATTAAAAAGACAGTCTTGTATTGTATTGTAATCCAGGCAAGCACACATAGTGTACCTTAAGAAAGCCACATGCCTCGGTATTTCGGAACTATATGAGAACTACAGTACGTAGACCTGTGGGTGGATGGAGCCTGTATTTGCCCATGCCCACGGAGCACTGGTGCAGCCAATGGCAGAAAAAACATCCACATCTGCAATTTCAGCAACCTTGTAGCCAAGAGCTGCTGTCTGCTGAGAGATTTCTCCCATTCAGGTTTTTAAAGCATGGTGGGCAAGGAAAATACACTTTTTTTCTTTTTTTTTTTTTTTCCCTTTTTTTTTTTTTTTAAAGGCATGAAAAATTGAAGCCCTGCATAATGGGCAGCAAGAAAAGAAAAGGCAGCTGCAGTAGGTGGCTACTGCCAGAACGTGAACACAAGCTTCACCGGTGCGGTGAGGCACTGCAGCATGCAGACCTTCCTCTGCAAGCGTGCGTGGACACTGTGATTTGTAGCCAGAGAGACCTTTATGCTTGCTGAAGGGAAAACAAAATGATTGTACAGCTTGTTTAAGTCAAAACTGGAGATCAGAGAGGTGACATTCAGAGTAGCCCTTCGAGTACTTCAAAGGAAACACAAAAGAAAAATTGGGTCATGTTCAACATACTAAACAACCTTACTATGTACATTATACGCAATGGTTTATAAATACCTAAAGCAGAATGCTCTCTACTGTATACAGGTATAACACACTAGAATTCTAGAGTACTCAAAGGATGAACAGTCCTCGACTGACTCACGTAACAAAATTAAGTAGCACATTAATGAGCATCTGTTGACAAACAGAACTGAATCTGAATCAGAAAGTAAGGCCTGATCCTACCACGTGCAGCCCCAGGTGTGCCAATAACATCTCGGAGCGCAGGCTGGTCGCTGCCCACAGCAGGTCACGCGCCTTTGCAAGGACGAGCTGGTATCTCCGACTGAGGCGTCAGGTCAGGGACGTTACAGTGCGTTCACTCTCAGTGCATACTAACAGGATTTTATAAAATATATAAAATCATTTGAAAAGGAATTCAATTCCTGGAGATTTGCTACAGTGTGCCATTCCAAGAAAAAAAATAAAATAAAACCAACAAACAGCAAAGGAGGATGGACCAAGCTCCATCACAGCTGGGAGGGACTAATCACCACCTGGTCAGCTGTGCTGACCTTCTGAACCCCAGGACTGGAACAGAAGATGCTGAACTGAGATGGGGAGGAAGAGAGGCATAAATACTAAGCAATTAAGAGTACAGATAAAAAAAAAAAAAAACCAACCAAAAAAACCTAACCCATTATGAAAACTTCAAACAAGACACCTAACTGCTGCCAACAAGTCAGCTGAGCATTTCCTCAAAAGGAAAAATAAATTTGTGTTAAAATTTGAATCATTCAAAAAAAAATTTAAAAAGAGCATTCTAACAAACATACTGAAAGATGTTGAAAAGAAATGGTCCACAGAAAGGGGGACACAGACCATGGAGCAGCCAATTCTCCTTTTAGTGAGGATGGCTTTTCTGAGCCTGCGGAGAGACCCTGTGAAAATCCCATGCATCAGGACTGCAGTTTCTCCTGCCATAGTATTACTTGTTGGGAAAGATGAGGGAACTAGCCCTGCAGCCAGCAAAAGCCTGGACATGTATAAATCAGGAGCAAACCACCTCCTCTGCTCCTATGTGAGCAGGGAAAGGGACCAACCAGCTGTGCAGCTCAGTACCATACAGTCCCCCACCAGCCCCAATCCCTACTGAGATGAGGACTGGGAGAGGAGCTGGCACCAAGCCTCAGCTCCCAGCACAGCTCCTCAGGAATGAGGCTGAGACAGAGGGATGAACTGATGAAGGGGCTTTACCCTCCTCCTGCTGCAGTAATGGAAAGTCTCATGTCCTCAGTATGTTCCCAAGGTGTCCCTTCAGCTCCCCAAAGTGGAAATTAAGAAAGCTGGAGGAACTCCAAGGCACTGAGAGCAGCCAGGGAACATACATCCATCACCACAGCTGCAGCCATAAGCTGCAGGTCCACCATCCTCTTGCATCATTGGCACTGGGGGTAAAAATCCCAGTTCTGATCTACTGCAGGTTTGGGGTGGGCATGCCCATCAGCCAGGATCCAGCCCAGGGCCAAATACAGCACTAATTAGCAAACTCCTGCCTTCCCTGGTTACAGGCAGAGCCAGGAGAGCTCCCCCTTTGCAAACAGAAGGGTCTCCATTTGGGAGAGGGCGATGCTGCTGTTTTGCCTCTGAGCTGGTCTGTGTCATCAGGCTGCAAGAGGATTTGCCCTGCTGCACCCTCACCCAGGGCACCCTGCTGACAGCAGTGCCCAGCGAGGGCCCTCTGCACTCCCCCGAAATGCAGAGTGCCCAGCAGGCCTGTGCGTGGGGATGGCCAGGAAGGAGGAGGTTTCTCAAGGCAGTTAACAGCACTGCAGGGTCTTCAGGCACAGGAGGGGATGTGGCAGGCAACCAGCACTGTCCCAGCAATGCTTCCATGTAGTATTTCTGTTCAGATTCAGACACCCTTTCTGTTCTCTGGGATGAACATTTTGGCCAAGGTACAAAGGAGTTGTGGGGGACAAAGATAGTCAGCACCCCCATGGGTCAGTCAGAGCAGCAGATCAGACCTTTGATGCTACAGACTTTAAAAAAAAAACCCATCTGGCACTGAGGTACAGCTCTGCCAGCTCCCACTGCCCACCCATGGACACACTCAAAACCCAATCCAACCCCCACCCCCCTAACTCCACCATCCTATTTGCAGACGTCTGTCCCAGAATTGTGTCTCAGGTTCCCTTTGGGGAGTAACAAGTAACCTGGAGAGTCTTGAGCATACGAAACAGCCAAATGGGTTGAGAGGAGAGAAATATTTACATAGTCAATAAAAGGAGCAAGATCCCAGCTGTTATGCACAGCACAGCTGGCTGGAGAGCAGTTATAGATCAGCCCATTCGGGGTCTGTCAGAACTATGTACAAAAACTCAAGATGTTTAAATTAAACCTACTTTTTCATTACTCAGTTGGTATCTCTCAGTGTTAAAGCATCTGAGGCTGGAATCACTGCCACATCTGCAAAGATTTCCCCATGGAGAGCCCTGCAAGTCAGGCAAGCTGCAACAGGGAGTACGAAACAGGAACACAAGACTTGTAAGAGGAGGAGAACCGAGCCAGAAGGGCCGCAGGGAGAGAGCAGGTTAACTATCACACAGAAACCAAAACTGGGGATGAACTAAACCAACAAGATTTGTTTGACTTTTACATGTGGCCAGGTTCTTGGACTCAGTGCTAGAACGCTAACCTAAACATATTTCTGAGATTTCAGCAGGCTATACAAATATGTTTAAGTATGCCTTCCTGTTGTTCGCTTTTACTGAAGACTGCAACGCAGACCTTGCTTTCTTTACATTCAATACCAGTAAGATTCTACATAAAAGCTTTTAAGGGACTAAAATACTGATTGCAATAAATATCTGCATGGCCTCCTTAAGCTGATGGAGCGCGCCAGTGAAGAGTAGCAGAAAGGTCTCTGAGAGGCACCGTTGATTGCTTCTAAGTCTACACATATGTCCACATATCTCCATTAACTGTGCGTTGAAACATCTGAAGAGGAACTGCTGTTGCTGTTGGTGGTCTGGGCCCTCTTTATATACAAGTTTAGTAGCTTCATCTGAAAGAAACAAACCAACATCAGGAGATGATGTCAGGAAAAACAGGTGGGTAAAAGTTGACTGCAAATCTAAAATCTCACATTCTGCAGTGAGCTGCTTTGAGTGAGCTGACATTGGGCACTCTGGAGGAAAAGCAGAAGCAAAGCTGACCATATTTCAGAGGCAGGAGGGTATGCCCAGTCCTACTGAAGTTACACTTAATGGGATTTAGAAAAACCTCTTGCATTTCACTTCAGCAGCCATCAGTTCACAGACCTCAATCCTGCAGCCTGATCAGGTCAAGCAGGATTCCCACAGAGGTCAGTAAGACTGCAGGCACACTGGTGATCCAAGAGCCATGAGTCCCTCCTAGGAAACACCCTGAACTCTGTGCTTTATAAAATGTTCATTGCCAATGACATTGTATCTTCGCTAACTTGGTACATCTAGTAAAACTGCAGTTGTTATGACTATATACTTTCTTTACATGCGTGTTCCACCTTGTCACCTTAACTCAGATCCTGTAATGACTCATGCTCGCATTTAACCTCAAATATGCAGGCAATCTGCATAAACCCAGAAGAACTACTCACATGTTTATAGTTAGTTATATGGTGGTGTAAGTCTGTGGCACCTAGAATACTGGCACAATAAAACCTTTGTAATATTTTATAGGGGAATTTCTTAACAGTCCAAATATAATAAGGGAAACCTCAGTACCCGTAGCTGTCTCCTTCCAGAGCAATTTGGAGGCACAAGTAATTTAAGGACAAGACAACTCAGCACAAAAATAAAATCCAAATGTCTCAGTCTCAGGTTGCATTGGCTTACATTACACTTTCTACCAATGAAAGAGATTATTGCTTCAAATGACAGAATGAAGCCCACTGAACTACGTAGTTATTTACATGCAGAGATTATTTCAGAAGCAAATAATGCAGTATTCATCTTAAAATTGCACAGCAATCTTGTGTATGATGACTTCAGACAGGAATAAAAAAGTGATGGCTTCTTGAGCAGCTCTGAAAGCCATTAAACACAGTCTGCTTCAACACAAAAGGCCACCTCTTGTTTGAAGGACAGAGGTGAATTAAGGGCTGAGTTTCACTTGCAGCATCAGGTTAGAACTTCAGTTTTGCAGCTAGCCTGACTCCAGGACACGAGGACCTTTGAAGGGTCACTTGAGTTGCTTTTGTCCCAGAAAGAAAGAATCCATGTGCCATGCTATTAGGAGTGAAGCTTTACCTGCATTTCTACCAGCCCTAATCACAACCTGCTGCCGAGAGGACCTGCTCTCCTCCCACCATCCCAGCCATGCATTCCCATCACTCCCTGCACCAGGTTACCTGTGCAGCCCCAGAGCAGACTGCAAGGTATTTAATTTGTACTGCAGATCTGGTTTTCAGCCAGAGCAGCCAGCTGATACAACTCACTGCACAGTCACCCCTGGAAGCACCACCAAAGGGACAAGGCAAATGTGGCTGGAATGGGGAGGACCTGCTCAGTGGCAGCTTGCAGTTACACAGGATCAAATGCATCATGAAACCAATCTCTGAACCCCATCATAATTTTCTCCAAGGGATTTCAAATGCTCCACTGCTGAGCAATTGTTGTGCTGCTCTAGTGGTATTTGTCAGGATGAGATAGGATTTAACAGACTACAGGTAACTTGACCCAGAGCTGCAGTGAAGTCTTGCTGGTAGTAATAGCTTGCAGGATCAAAACACCAGAGACATTACTCCTGTACCTTGCTTCCTGTGAGTTGTGCGAGATGAGGTTTCAGTTCTTCTCCAATTACTGAATAAATTGCCACTAGGCAAAACACACTAGCTTTACGGACACTGCTCTCCGTGTTATCATAACCCTAGGAAACAAGAAAAAAGGGTCAGAAGACAAACGGCACTCCCCAACACCCTTCTTGAGCAATATACTACAGAGCTGATGTACATCTTGCAAATGTGGTTGACCTAGCAGATCAAGAGAAAGGCCCCATTTAACACAACAGTTTGCAACCTGAATATTCAAAGAGCAAGAGGATATAAACACTCAGTACATACTATCTGCTCCTTCTGTTATTACTTATTGCTGTCATGTTATAAGTTATTAATAGCTTGTTATTGATAGCATTAAATAACAATACCTAGTTTCCTAACATGAGCTTGGGAATCTATCAGATACCCACACTTCTGTATTCAGTTCAGATGACCATGTATTATCCTGGATGGCAAGGGCTTCTTGGAGGGGAGCCTGCCTATCAGGTATGAAACACCACAGGAAAGAACACGCTGAAACACCCCTGTACATGTGCTGACCCTCTGGCAGCTTGAGGAGAGCCACCAGGTCATTGAGCAGCTGGTGACATCAATCCCCAACTCAAGCAAAGATTCATCACTCAGCAGTCATACCATGTGGGATGCTGGCTCCTCCAGTTGCTGGGTGACCTCTGCCATGAAAGCCAGAGGAGAGATGCAGCACAACTGGGGCTGTTCTAGCTGCAGGGCCAAACTATAGCCCAAAATGAGAGTTTACAATCCCACAGATCACTGAGCTAGAAAAGCAGAAGACCTCAGGGAACTCAGAGAAACACCAAGCTATTGAGAATTAAGATGGAGAAAAGGCTGAGCCCAGGTCCACAGCAGAGGAACACAATCCCCAGCAGTGGAGACACAATCCACTGCTGGGAGGACAGCTGTCAAGCAGGAGGCTCTCTGTGGGTCCCAACCCAAAAGTGTCCAAACCCATCAGTTGCCACTGCTTGACCTCATGTCTCCCTATGGACCTGGGTTTTTTCTTATATGTGCATCCCAAATTTTCCCATGGGGGCACGCAGATCCATGCAGTGCAGAGGCTGGAGAGGGCTGCATCCAGGTGGGTGCTGGGCTGGCAGAGCCTGCTCTGTATGTGCCAGTGGGACTGCCACCCCACCTCTCCATCTGCCAACTTGCTGCAAGGCAGCAGCTGCTTCTTCTCCCAGCATTTAATTACCCAGCTCACTGGTTAGAGCATTCACCCAGGAGATGATCCAGGCTCAAAGCTCTCTGTGGCCTGAGGGTATCGATGCAGCACATGGGAGAGTCCCTCACAGTCCAGCTTCATCCCTCCAGCTCCAGGGGAGCCAGGGCTCCTCACCAGGATCAGGGCAAGCACCACAACTCTCCCCTGCCAAGCCCTGCAGTTTCCTGAATATCCCTATCTGTTCATGGGGATCTCACTCCAGGCTGTTGAGCTGCACACTCGTGCTCATATTGCTGCTGTCAAACTCCTTGCCTCTTCACCCCTTTGCCAGTACCCTCAGCATGGTAAACAAGCATAAAGGTGATGCTCTTAACACACAGCCCTTCAGCCAGGATCCCAAATACTTTCCAAATGTAAGGAGTAGCGTCCTTGGATCACCATGATTTTCTAAGGTAAGGAAATATCACTGGCAAACTAGGCTCTGAAACAATAACCATTTGAAGACAAGGATGCAATTTAGGAAAACAAACACAACAGTTTTTAAAGGCATGATGCTCCCAAACTTCTCCAAGGCAGCGAAGCTTCACTGCTCAGTTGTCTCCAATAATTATGGCTAAAACCATTTTACAACAAAAGTTTAGATCAATACAGAATTGTCCAATTCCCAGAAGTTGAGAATTAAGAAAAGAATTGCAGGAGCTGACGTTATGAAGTTGGGATGAATACTAGGATGCATAAGGGGCATTTCTGACTTTGCTCTTGTCCTTCCAACATTTTATGCTCACAGTGAGAAGGCTTCTTTATCCCAGTTCTCCACAGAAGTCTTACCCACCCAAACATGTCTCCCCTTTCACACTGACTGGTTTGTTCCTGTCACAATCTCCCCCCCCATAAATGCACATGCTCTTTTCCCCTCACAGCTACTTCCCTTATTTTCTTCTTGCTTGCAGCCTCATCCCAACTGCTGGCATCGCCAGCTGCTTGTACAGGGGACAAGAAGACAACACTGCTACACAGCCAGTGCTCAGAACTAAATTCACAATGTAAAACTAAGCCTTAGCAGTGACAATAATGCAGCTCCCCACACAGCCTGAGACGGTTATGAAAGAAGCTGAATGAAGTGAGGGAGTAGTTTGGTCCCAATTTCAGGGAGGAAAGAGGAAAGGAGCAGCCTGCCTGCTGGCATTCCAATTCAACTGCAAAGTACCATAAAAGCACAGAACAGCTCAGCAGAATTAAAGGGGACTACAAGATGTACAGAGACAGCATAAGATGTGGCTAACTCCTACTCTCAAATTTATTACATGGCTGCTACTGGCTTATTTAGGACTCAGGCCAAGGCATCTAACTGTGGAACATACACACAGGAACCTGAGTTTTCTTTTCCTTGACACTAAAACCATCAAAAACTCAAATATAAAGACTTTAATTTACCAAATCTGGCCCCAGAGGGTTCATCGTTCTCTCTTAGGTTACAGACCTCACAAATTAAGTCAATGGTGGTTTGTGCTCAGGAGCAGTGACATGGGATTCTGTACCTGTAACAACCCAGGAATGATATCAGGCAGGAGCTGATGCAACGATTCCTTGGAAATTCTCTCGATGACTTTCGTCTGCATTTTGATGGCAGCTAAATTAATTGGATAATCTGCAGTCTGAATGATGGGGCAAAGCACCTTGATGCACTGCTCAGGGTGGATGGAACTCGCCAGGGTGGAAGCAGCTTCTTCAGCAGCTCTGACAACCTGAAATGAAAGAAGAGCAAAACCTTATGTTACTGGGGTCACACCTGACAGCCAACACCACCGGTGTGTACCAGGAAGGACTGCCAGGAAATGCTTGGGGATGTTCATCAACAGATCTGCAGGAGGCTCTATCGAGAGGTGACTGACTCCGAGAACTCACACCCTTTGACTCCAATGACATCTTTGTTCCAGCCATTGGGAGGCTGTCCATCCTGCTTAATGTAACTGTGTCAAAGCTGTGGCTAGTTTGAAAAAAATCATCTGTCACTCAAGACAGACAGGCACTCCCATCCCAGGAGAAGCAGGAGGATGACATCACTCCAGACACTGTCAAAGAAGCTAAACCCATTAGCTTAGAGTTATACAAAATTCATCTCCTTAAACATTGCCATGAGTGGCACTTTTGCACCTTTTGCTATCTCACCTGCCAAGTGCTCTGGTGCCCAGACTGAGACACCCATGGCTACACAGGTGTGTCCTGTCATTTCCCAACTAGATTATGCTGTGATCAAATCCAGGCTACAGACATAAACAGGCTTTAGGGTGTCCCTGACCAGGCAGCTGCGCTCTCAGAGCATCTAACTGGGATCACTATACAAAATGGGAGGAAGAACAAGTGGAGGCAGCAGTAGCACCCACCTTTTGCACCTAGCCCATACTGTAAAGCAGTCATGCAAAGCAAGGGAGATCCTAAATTCAACTCCATCCTTCCATCAAGGGAAGGCAAATTCACAACTTTCACTCTTCCCCAGCAGGTAGGACAGCTAGTTCAAAGAGGAAAGACCCAAATCTGGTCTCTCCTCCCATGAGAATTTATTCATTTTACATTCTGCAGTAATTGGATAAAAAAGAACAGGATGGGAAGACAGGTTTTCTTTTTTTCAAGTGTCTGTGCTAATTGCCAGGCAACAAAATGAAGCTTCCTCTTGGTTGCACTTTTCCTGGCCACAAATAACACACCCTTTTTGCTCCTCATGTTCTTGTTATAATACAAAAGATGGACAATGCTTTTTCTCATCTTCTCTCACTCCCCTGTACTCAGGGCTTACTTATTAAGGAGGGCAAATCCTGAGTGAACAGAGATGCCCCAGTGGGCAGACTTAAATCCAACACCTCCATTTTCACAAATCCTCATGTTTAGGATCTCCTAGCAAGCCCCAGGCAGTCCCTAACCCCGAGCCCAGGAGCATTAATACAGCCTTTCAAGGCATCCCCTCTTCCCTGGCAGTGCGGGATGCTCAGGTGCCCAGCACTGGTTCTCTAACTCCACCTAAACTGACCTACCTGGAGTTCTCTGAAGTTGATACTTTGCGACCAGCACTAGGAAATCTGTCTCAGGCAAACCACAAAAATGCAAATAAATCAAACCTCAGGTCTCCTATTACTTAGACTGAAGCCACTGGATTCGCCTCATTCTCCTCTTCCACACACTGAGGTGGTATCAAACTCAGGGATTCCTATTTGACTAAGGCAACCCATGGATGTAGCTCTATCAAAGCCTCAAAAGGGAAGCTTTCATTAGTTTTAAGCAGCTACTGTAGCTAATAATGCATGAACTAGGAATATCAGGAAGTTTATCTCAGTTCTCACTAAGACAAGAATGTCTCCCTGTCTGGACTGCAAAATATTTTCCAGAAAGGTTTAATTGCCTTTTAAGATAGCAGCAGTGAAAAATGACCAGAAGAGATCATCTCCATCTACAAAGCCTAATTCACCCACAGCCACGCTACTAGAAGTAATCTTCCACTCATGCTGACAGTGACCTCCCTAAAAGAGGAATGGCACAAGACACGTGTATACCCACGGAAATAGCAAAACTCATCCACTTGACTTTTGGCATCCTCTAAAGTAGATCCAACAGTGAATACGATCTCAGAGACTTCATACAGCACAAACAAGGCATGGAGACGAGGTCCAGGCAGGATGGTGAAATACTCTGAGATCTTGACTGCTTCTGTATCAGCGCCCCTTTTACAAAAGAAAAGCTGTTCCAATGCTCCATTTACTTCAGGCCCTTCTCTGCATTTAATAACAACACTAAAACATATTCCAAAAAGAATGGCAATCCACAATGTGGTCAGTATTAAAAAATTCATCCTGAAAGATCTGTGAATGAGTAATCATGCACACAAAATGCTTACTTTCCTGCTTCCAGAAAGTTTTCCCTCTTCCAGCAATTTCTTTGGTAATTCCTCTTTAATTTCACACAATAAGAATCATGAAAGTTAATATTTTTCCACATAAGTTAGTACTAACTTCGGAGCAAGCACTATGTGACTTTGTTGGGAAAGGAGAGAAACACTCGAATACTTAAGGGAAACCTAATGCCAGGCTTTGATACCACAGAGTTGAATTTCTGGAGTGGATGAAGTCAGGAGCTCCCAGAAGGTCTCCTTTAAAGGAATCCACTTCCTGGCACTGCAGCTACTGATGTCTGCTTTCCACAAACAATGCAGTGGACTTACAGAGAGCCCTGGTATCTTGCAACCAATTTACTACATTCACTAACAAGCCACTGGCTAAAAAGCCTCCACTATAACTATTTGGACACAGGCACTTGGGATTTTGTTTTGCAACAATGCCAAATACTGCTGGTAAATGTTTTCAGACACCCTCAGAAAGAACAGCTTGCACATATATCACAACGCACAAAGAGAAAATTAAGTAAAATTAAAACATATCCTCTTGGTGTGCTACTTCATTAGAAAGCAACAATACTTTGGTATGCACCTATGGTCAGACTCTGACCTCAAATATACTACTGTAAAAAAAAAGTAGGTAAAAAATTGTATGAGTATTCTCTCTGGGTTTCAGCTCCATACCCTGTTTGCATACAGTTTACCAAGCATGTTAAATTGAAGGTATGAGGCCAGTGCACGAGACAAACCTTTTCTCAAAGCCAATTAACCAATTCCAAGCACAAAGGACATTAAAATACAGTTGTAATTTTTCACAGCATAAGAAAGGGTTCAATAGCAACAAAGCTCACACATATTTTGTACATCATATGGTGAGCAAGGGAAGTTGTGAAGGTGCAGGAATAATTTATGCCCCTTGCCAGTCCTCCGTTCAGCACAGCCACCCATTTCTAGCAAGGATCTGGCCACATTTATACAGTGGCTGGGTATTTCACATCCCTCCTCCCTGCAGTGCCTTCCCCCTGAACACAGAAGGATGTATTACACATGTCCAGTGTGCTTCCTGCTGATAACAGCTTGTAAATGTGACAACACCAGGGAGGCTTCCAAGCCTTCTGAGAGCACATCTGGTGGACAGCGCCTGCCTCTCAGCCACGCTTCAGCAAACCCTTAAGCATATGATTAACTTCAATAACGTGCTGAAGTCTCACTGACATCAACAGGACTGAAGCATGTGCTTACATGCTTGCCTGAATCAGCCTCCACAGGTAACTAGCTCCTGGCTCCCTTGGGAAGGACAGGCAGGCGACAGGGCGTAGGAAGGGGTAGGACAATATCAGCTGAGAGCGAGCCAAAAAGACAAATTCATCCCTGCTGGCACGGAAAGCCAAATGCCACCATTCTGCAATGCAAGCACCAGCCCTGTCTTTCTTCCTGGCTTTGGCAAAACAAAACATTCAGCCACCCAGACAAAACCAGAAACAACTCCCAAGAACTGAAACAAAACTTAAACCCCTAAATCAGTTACAAAACCCACAAAGGGAAGCATGTTTCTGAGTATTCACCCAACCCTCTCAGAGTCATGCTCACCTGGTAACACACAGAGGGAAGTGCATTATCAAAAGATACAAACTGCCAGGTCATTTGGCAACAAGAACATGCAATTATAGCAGAGTTTAGCAAAAATATTTTGCCATGAGGCACAACACTCATGTCTCACCAGTTGTACATACCATGCAATATCAAAAGAATCAAATATCCTTTTTAATCAGGGCTTTCACCTGACCAGCAGAGTGAAACAACCTTAAAAGGAGTGGGAGAAATGAACAAACAGCACCAAGCAACAGGTCTTCCACCTCTGAAGGCAAGATCAACAGATAGACATCGGGAAGTGACAGGAATGACTCATACTAGCAGTAACACCACAACAAGTAGTGGCTGTGAAATCTATCCTTTTAATCCAAGAAAATGAAAGGGTGCTGTTTGCTACATGCTCAGACTGGGGAGCTTGCTGTCACAAGAGGATTAGAAGTTGGACAAGTTTACCAAAGGAATACAAAGGCCATCACACACAAAGAGGCAGGCAGAACCAACTGCATGGGAAGGCTTGAAGCTTCAGACAGTTGGAAGGAGGGAGAATATCCACAGGAAAGCATCACTCTATGTTTCCTTCTTGATAGTCAGTCAGGTAGGGTATCAAGTGAAGCAAGCTTTTAGTCTGACCTAAAATAAGTATTCTCAGGGATATCATGAATACAAAAGAAAACTAGCAAAGCCATCAAATTATGGTGGCAGTTGGAAGCAGCAGGTTCAAAAGGGTGGCTATGAAGCAAGATGTGCAAGACTAGAGAGAGCCTACAGGGCTTTAAAAACAACAGACAGTAAGCTGTGTTTAAGGTATGTCACAAACATGATTTTACCTCCCAGTAAAAGCTTAGAGCAAACCATGGCTTGAACTGGATAGTTTGACATCACTCAACACGGGGCAGACAGCCCAAGAATGCAGATCTAAGAGATAGCTCTTGGCCTTGAAGCAGCAGGCTTTTCTCCTTTCCAAACACTACGCACTGGAGACTCAATTCAGCCTGACTTCTGCTGGCATAACATAAGCTGTGTTTGCTGGTGGGTTCCTTGAAAGACATCTGGGGTGCATTAAGACCTTTCTAGTGAGTCTCACAAAAGAGAGAAAATCTTATAATTCCACCCAGTTTTCTTTAGGAAAGGAATCATATTCATGTGCACAAAGCCAGAGTGGTGTAGCAGACAGATAGTTCACCTCTAGAAATGTCTTCCTTAATGCTCACAGGGTGTAAGCTTCAAAGTAACAGGTTAGGCAGTCACAGGAATATGCACAAGGAAAACTTCCTCATTTCAGTGGGAGGGGATATGCTGATGTGCAGTATTGGGAACAGGGTGATCAAGACAGTAGTCACCTCTCACAGATCCTTTCCTTTTAATAGGAAAGCACATTGGCATAATCAATGTTCTACTAAATTTGCTGGACAAAGTTTGGATGACAATTCCCACTGGTTTACCTGGTTCACAATGCACTGCAGCCATGAGTTCACTTAACACAGCCATAACTAAGACTCCACCTCTTCTACTTAATTTCTTCTGCTCAGCTATTACTCTCAGTGTATTAAGATGTTGTTTGCTGCTTGATGGCTGCAGCAAGCAGCTTGTCTGTGCAAAATGCTCTTGGTCAACATGCAGCAGCTTTCTAAAGAGTTTTGGTAATTTCATTTCTGCTTCAAAGTGACACAAACTAGTGGCAAATAAGGAAAGAAAAATATGGCCTGACTCACTTTAGGCAGAACATGCCAGGTTCTTAGGCTGCACAGGGCATCAGGGTAACAAGCTGGGATTTCAGCAGAGCAGCACCTGCACACCTGGATGAGAGCTGATGTAGGACCTCAAGCTGGAGTACTTTGCCATGATTATTAGTTACACTGTCTCTGCACAACGTTGTAGAGGAGGAGGCAGTGCAGGTGAAACCCCACTGAAAAGGCTTTGAAGTTTCGTACACTACTGTGAAACATGCAGAGAACCAGAGAATTTTATTAAGCAGAAGAACAAGGTTTTGCACTCAGGCTTACAAGGCATCTGGCTATGTTTCTGAGCCAATTTTTGCCATCTAGAGGTGGTTACTTAAAGCCTGTATAATCTAAGCTGGAGGGGATGGAGGTTTACCAATCCCCAGCCAGGCAAACTCCCATCCCTGAAGGCTTTACAGTCTGATCCAGACAGGAACAAACAATTACAGACTTGGTTTCAAAGCAGGAAGTGGACTCAGCAATGGGGAGTGCTAAGCAGATGAAAAAACAATGTGATTTTTATAAGGGATTCAGAGATGAAGTAGATTAGGCTTCTCTTGTGCACTAAATATTTGAAATGTGTTGGGAAATAGAAAGAGCACATAAACATATATTATGAAACATCAGTGACTGCACAGCTATATAACAATTCATCTTCAAGACTGATCATTTAGTGCTCTTCTTCTTTAGGCAGCTAAATTTTGCAGAAATCTACACACATTGTACCATCATCAGAGGGCAGTTACAAATCCTATAAATATCAGAGGCCAGTCTAAAAGCACCTCAGCAAGATAATAACAATTATCTACAGCTAATGGATAACTGATTTCTTCTTTTTCTTCCTCTTTTAGACGGTTACAACAAAGAATGCTACATATAAATCACTCTTATGGACCTTCTAGATAATAAAATACAGACATTAGATATCTAAGATATGGCACAGCATCCTTTCCTTACACATGGAAAACACACATCAGCTAAGTTTAACAAGCAGAGAAAAACAGAAAGCAGAGAAAAAGTGACAGAAAACAGAATGGCAGAGACAGAATCAGGGAATTAGCTATCCCATGATTTGTCATTCTGCAGCTGATTCCCAAGAAAATAAACTATTTCTGTTTTAATATACACAATAATAAGACATTATCCTCATTTTGCTGGTATGAATCTGAAGCAATGTCATATCAATGCTATTGGGTCAGCAGGCAGCATCTCTCCTTAGTTATGGGTGAGTAACTACACTGGAACAAATGAGTTAATATTAACTAATTGGCAACAGAAAGATGGTTCTCTTCCAAATAACTCCAAACAAAGACTGATAAAAATCAACAAGATTTAATACCATCCACAACTTCAATTACGTTCTAATGCTCCAAAAGTAAGTGAAAGGCATTTACATGTCAACCCCCATAAATATTTCCAGTTATGACTGAAGCAGGCCTGACTCTTCACATAACCCCATTAAATCAACAGCATTGAATTGATTGTTACACTACAAACAGTATAAAAACACGATGAAGTTAAAAAATACAAACTAAACATGGATCCCAACCCAGAGTCTTCTAGTCTGTAGCCTAGGGTTACAATAATTTTGGCCTGCCATTGAGGTCTGTGCTTTGCCAATCTGCTGCATTTGTACTCACAACAAGGTGTGACTCAGCCTCCAACTCCACGTACCAATCTTTCCTCTCCTGTATCCCTGGGAGGAAATGTGGTGCTCTTAGCTGTGCTTCAGCAAAAGAAGGCAGAAGACTTCTAGTCATGGTAAAGACCCAACTGTCTGAAGACTTCTGTTTGGACTTGGAAAAACAGCCAATTATCCAGGCATCCCAAAATATCCAACTATGTTAACACTGCTTTGATACTGCCAACTATATAATCTGGAATAAAACCACAGACTATTTTTGTTTCAAAATAATCTTTAACTAGGTATCACCACTCAGTTGGGGTAGGGGGTGATATTTACTGGTTGGTGAATGTGTTGATTTTAATTTGTCATTTGATCTCTCCTGGCCATGCTGAACAACAGCAATATTGGAATTTGGGTAGATAAATAAACCTTTTTGATTTCCAAAGAACTGTCTCTTAGCCGATGACTTCTTGGAGACAATACCCAAGATTACCAGTTCTGTACTGTGCTCCTCTTCAAATTCCCTTCGCTCGGTCACTTTATACGGATTCTCTGTGGGTCACACATAATGGAAAATGTAAGCAATAACTTGGAGGAATTAGCAGTCTCTGTGGTGAAGGGGAAACTCAGGTAAGAAAGGCAGAAGAATATACACTTTGCTCAGAACAGACATTTTCTGCTGACTTACATAGCCTGTTGCACACCAAAGGATCTCAAACAATAAACCAAGATCACTTCTGTCTTCCACAACAAGGCAGAAGCAGTCCAGAAATATACAAAACTGGAGCGACATCTTATCAGGACAGGCACAAAGATTAACTCTTTCCTAACTAAATTATATAGCAGCTTTTCTTGAAATAGTTCTTACATCTGGGAGGAAGATTTTATTCTATGTAGTCTAAGCATAGCACTCCACTGCCTTTAATATAGCTCTGATACAGGTAAAAAGAAAACTGTGGAACGAAGCACTCAGATCTTCCTTTCCTTCTTCAGCTATTCTTTGAAAGTGCCCTTGGATCACAAATTGGTGAATCTTCACTTAATCTCCTGCTCAGTGGGATCCAGTCAAAGGCAGCTCTTCTGCCCCTCCTGGAGAGAGCAGTGCTGCAAAGTCAGCACTGAGAGCCAGCCGAAGGGCCACCACAGGAAGGGAATTTGTGACCTTCTGGCCCAGAGCTATGAGTTTGACCAACCAAGCCATGCCCAAATGAACTCTATGTTAATTTTTCACAGACTTAACTGAATCAGCAAATCCCACCTACAGGTAAAAATACCTGAAGCATATTCCCAGGTATATCTTTAGCCAAGCTCAAGATACTCAAGTGCAGGTACCCTTCTTAACTTCAGGAATGCTGACATTCTCAAACTAGTGAGACAGAGATGATGCCTTTCATGGGCCACATCATGGTTCTGAGAGCTTCATTTACACAGGAATCAGAAAATACTCATACACAAAATGAAAAATCCAGCACCAGTGCCCCCACTTAATACAGCTGCACACACAACAAATAGCAAAATAGGAATATACTTGCAGTGTCCTTTGAGAATTGTCTCCCGAAGGTCCCATTGCAGCAGCTGATTTTTCATTAGGAAGATGCTACGCAAACCCACGGTACATCAAAGCTATGCTATGTACGGCACAGCAGCTACTTGCTGATAGCAACACAGCTCAATTATTCTATAAAGAAGTGTCAGAACTCCCATCTCTTCATTCCTAACATGAGCTTCACTTTCTCTGTAGGAAACCTATTCTTTGCTTTTCCTTGGGAGGCACCTCATGCAAATCCTGAAGAACCTTTCCACAACATGAGCAAGAAGAACACAGTGTGGGGAGTACAGAGGCATAAAGTACAGTATTTTCAACATTTTTCTTCATTTCTATAAAACCACTCAGTCACACAAGAACAGTGAATTCAGCTAGAAATGGCAGTCTGGGAGGACTCTCAGACAAAAAATACAAAGGGCACTGAGTCAAGGTGAGCTTAGAAACATGCAAGCAGGAAAACTTGGCAATAAAAGGCACTCCTTCAGAACATAATGTTTTGTCTGACTGCTTTATCAGGAAATCAATTTACAACTGCTTCTTATTACTCTGAACTGAAAATGACAGGGGTGCAAAAGCTCTAAATCAAGGAGAGGAAGGTAGGCAGAGTAGGGCAGCCCTCATTCACTAAAGGATTAAATATTTTCTGCTTTTGCATTTTAGTGAAATCCAGCCTGTTAGTTTATTTCCCTGGGGGTGTTTTTTGTTTTGCTGTTTTGATTTTTAAGCAGTACAGTTTCTGCTACCCACAGCTAACATAACCTTGTGCTAGTTACGCAATGCTCTGGAGCAGTCTGATCTATACAATGATCTTTTCATGGCCAAATCTCTTCAGGCAGAGATGCCCAAAATTGCTAGCTTAGGAAATCTTGTTGCAGAGGGGAATAAATGTCTTAGATTTCAAAGCAAGGACTTAGGTAACAAAGCCATCACAGTCACTTAGAGAAATTCTGATAGCACTTTCCAAACTTACAACATGTACAAGGTAGATTAAGAGATCCAGCTTGGAAGTCAATCTACAATCTGCATGACCCCTTTATTCTTGCTTTACTCCAGAATACTTTCAGTTTTACATACAAGTTCTCTCAAAAAAAGGAAAATGCAATTCACCCTTCCCTTTGCTTCTTCCTCTGCCCCTGCAGAGGCCTTTTGGTCCATTTTCTTCTGTAACTCACCAGCTCCCAGTTCTCCAGCACAGCCCAATTTCACCATTCAGTTTTCACACACAATTCTGCTTGAACACAGCTCTTTGTGTTCTCCAGTACATTTTCTATCCTTAGCTGTACAGACAGAGAGAGCACAGTGCCCCTAGTGTCCTCCAAAAAATAATGAAACATGTACTTTTTTACTGCAGTGTCTCTGCCTCTCCCAGAATGAGCAAAGAAATCCTAGGAAGTTGATTAACAGTGGCCTACAATTCCAGGTAGCTACAAGGCCACAGAAACAGCTCTAACAGTCCCAATTTTTTTTCCTCACTGCTTCAGGATGTAAAAATCTGTCTCCCAGGAGATTTAACATCAATTTGTTCTATTGTCAAGGCAGGTCAACATGTTTGCCTCTTAAGTATCACAGCTCCATATTGTTTTCCCAGTGGCAACACTGGAAGGCTCACTCACCTCCCACTGGAAGGCTCACTCACCTCCTTGTGGGAATCCTTATGTGCTTCCAGTGTTTTCATGATAGTCAGCTCCGCATAGTTCTTAAACCTTGCAGGCTGGTTCCGTAAGATCTCTCTCAGGACCCGCAGCGCCAGGGCTCTTATTGAATACTGTGACAAGAAACGTCCACGTTAGAAAAAGTCACTTTTCAAAATCGTAGTTTTCTGCCTTATAGTTAACAACAGAGTGAGCTATTCCACTTCAACCCCTTCTGTACAGTTAGTGGATAGTACTACTGGTCAAGTGAAGTAAATTGTTCGGTTATACAACATAAAAAAGTCGAGGGGGAAAAAAACCCAACCAACAAACAAACGAGTAAATTCTCATGGCTCCCTACACCACCAGAAATCTTACATTGCTCCACCCGCTCCAGTGGAGTAAGCAGTGTAATCTAAGTAACAAAACTTCAGAATTGGTCTCCCTTGCTTGCTCTTGCACAAAAATCCACATAAAAGCCACTGTTCTCACAGATACAAGAAAGAACCAGAATGATTCTACTTCATTAGATTCCATATTCTTTTGGCAATGAAGTACAAATTTGTACCTACAGCAGCATGTCTGCATTATATTAATTACATTAATGTACAAAAAAGGTCAGATCTTATTTGTTTTGCCCTTCCTCTTCTGCTTAGCTTTGCAGATATTAAACTGGTCTTCATCCATGCCACAAAGCTCTCTCATGTACTAATGCAGTAAAATCGACTCTTCCTGTAACTCCTATGGAAATTACTTTCAAGATCTTAAAGTTATTGTATTCAACACTGACCTACGTCTTAAACCTTTGTATCAAAAGATCATTAGCAGAATGGATTTGTAACACCTGCATCAATTTCGTAATTTAAATTAAGCGTCTGACCTGTGGCCACTCCAAATAGCTTCTATCATTCCAGCTGAGGAATACTTTATTTTATACTCTGGCTCTAAAACATGTACTTTGCTATTCATCTGCAAAATTCATGCAGTAGCACAATTCACAAAGCCACCATTCTGATAAATGCATGACAGTGCTATGATTAAACATATAGAACTAGAGCAGCTCGTGCTTGTACTACAAACAATGACTCAGAAAACGTCAGCCACCTACACTGCTACAGAATTACCATTTCTTTTTAATACTTCAAAACAAGATCTCCTATAAAAGCAGTTTGCTCTAGACAACATTTTTGCATGAGAGACCCATCCAATGAGATCTAGTACCCTAGGTCTTTAAAACAAATAGAGAAAAAAAATTAATTTAATCTATAGAGCCTTTATTCTCCTTTTCGGGAATGAGTATGATACAGTTGAGGGCTTGTAACTTCATCCTAACTCAAAAGGGAACAACTGTTGAAGTTTTGATAGCTTCTGTGCTAGATTAGAGGATAACTTCTTTTCTGATTATAGTTCAATTTCATAGTTATTTATTAGCAACGCTCTGGATGGAGGAGGAAAACTGGTACACTTCAGAGTAGCTTAAAACTCATCATTGAACACAGTGAGAACTAGAATTGTCAATCTTCAAGAGAAGAGCATTGCAGCATCACTGATGAGTAGTAGATTTCATTTAAACTATATGTAGGAGCCATCACCATAGATGAAGCAATGTACAGGAGAGTTAAGACAAAAATCTACATCTCACATCTTTGTCTCCAAGTGTTTCAAGCAGCAGGAGCAGAATGGTTTTGAAATGCTCCTCCCAAACTCCGAGATTATCTTCCCTTGTGATCTTCAGCAATTCCAGGAGAGCTCCTTTCCGCTCCTCCACCCGCTCGTTGTGGTTGGAGAGCTCTTTCAGAAGATCAGCCACCAAATCTGAATGGTCAATGGGTACTTCTAGGACAAATGGCAGCAAATTATTTGGAGAAACAGGGAACATGTCAAAGATGCCAATATTACTAACCCTCTGCAGAACAAACTGCAGGTAACGTGGGGCCCCCAAAAAAACACATCAAATTCCCAGTGGCCTCAATCTGACTAGTCCACAATTTAACACAAGTTTATAACATGGCTCATGAATCTGCACATGGTTTCTAACGAACCAGGAAGAAATGACGACTGGATTTCTTCCAGTTCCAGCAATTACTTCTACAAGATGAGAACTGCTGTGGTTTTTCCCCAGACACACACACACCCAAAACCATCAGTCACATGCATGACCTTTAGATCAAAGTACAGTGACTCATCAGTGTACTGCAAAAGAATAAAGCTGAGGTGTAGCACCACTTAAATGAACTGCTCAGTAAGAACAAGTTACTGAGTGAGACATTCCAGTCATAGAGGGGAAGGTCCCAAAATAGTGTCCCTACAGCTGCATGTAGATGTTTAAGCGACTAAGTTTGAGGAAAACTTCAGGCAAACAAAAATCAAAACTGCAGTATAATATTTTAATAGCCACAGATGAGGTTCTGCTGGGACATGAAAACAAAGGGTATTTCATACCAAGCCTCAACTCAGATGCAAAGTAATACACAACACATGCACAGGCAGGCACGTATCCGAGAACACTACCCATACACAAATATACCAGCAAGGGAATAAGCTGCCTGCAGTTTTACGAGGGACGCTGATACAAACCATCCCGGAGCTGGTCCATGTCATCATCAAACACTGCTTCCTTCAGGGCAGTCTTGTCGTACGTGTTAATTGTGTCAGCATAAGGATAGGGGTTATATTCTCGAGCACGTGGCCCTGAAAAGGCCCGAGGAGGCTGGGTGTTAAGCAGGGAGGTTTTGTTATCTAGAGCCATCCTTCCACCTTCCACAATGTCACTGCCCCCACGGACATCACCGGTTGGGAGAGCAAGGCCACCATCTCGAGACACCTGGAGGATCAAACAGAGAGAAAAGATATGAGACTACTCAAATTCTGTGGAAGCTGTAGCCTTTTTAGAGGTCATCCATCAACACAAAGAGGCTTCAAATCACACACACTACTTATATATAATAAGTAAAAGTTTGATTATCATCCCTTTCTTTCATATAAGTACAACTGCCCAAAAATACCTCATGATCACAGAGAATAACACTATGCTAACATTCCTAAATATAAGTTAGTATCTCTAAAACGGCACAAAATGGCAAAGACCATAAGCTCTGGAACGGGACTAATTTGCTAAGAAAAGGAAAGGAAGCAAAAGTAACACCCTCCTCGTGAAACTTCACAACTCATTGACAGGAGACTGGATGATGCTTAGCAGGCTAACATGACCTGAACATTAGAAGGGTCACAAAGAAGTATCTTGGACCAAGAACATCTAGCTTTGAAGGCTAACAATCTACTAATGTCAACTTGTTTGTCCCGATAGGAAGCAAAACTGTCATGGAAACAAAATATCTCAAGTTGGAAGGGACCCATAAGGATCATCATTTAAGATTGCGATAAATTTTGAAGGTATTTCATCAAAACCAATGGCACTGAACAAAGGAGATAATTCTGTAACCACTCAAGCAGCACAAGACTGTGAGGCACATGAACTGTGCACTTGGAGAGATTACAGGTCCTAAGCCTGTGAGGGAAACCATCCATGCATTTTAAGAACTAACAGTTCCCCTTACAGCCCTGACTACACACACTCCATGGAGAAGGCATCCTCGAGCCATGCTGAGCCTGAGGGACACTACCCCTGTTTCCATCCTGCACAGGACTCCCACAGAAGACCAGTGAGCACATTTCACAGGAGGCTAGACTTCAAAGGGAGCAAGGGAATATATTATTGGGGCCCCATAATTAAGGTATAAGAACTTAACAGCCAATAAGCAGAAGATGCCTGTAAAAATAACAGCAGGAATAGCTGGATTTTGTACACTAACAATCCACAGAGAGGTTTGATCACAATGTTTTAAAATTTCATCTGTCTGGGAACATTAATAAACCCAATACTTACAATGTCACAGTCTTTCTTTCCATCACGTTTGATTGGCTCATTCAGGTCCTCTTGACTACGGAAACTAAATTTTTCAATTGCTTCTGTGACTCCACGAAGAGAGCTGTAGATTTCATCAGAATTTAGGTTCTCCGTGTCATAATCCAGCATACTAAAGACCAAACGCATGTGAAATGTTACAAATGAAATTGGAATCCGCTTCTGAGAGTTAACAAAAATAAGTTGGAGACAGATGGTTGGGTGTACCCTTTCTAACAACAGTGACTTGCAACAAAACATGGATAGAATGAAAGCAGAGTTCAGGTCTGAGTCTCCCCTCCAAAGGGGTTAAATCTAGGAGAAGCTCCACTGAAATCAGTGGTGTTAACACTGCTGTTACTTGAGGGGAAACCAGGTCCACTGTTTCTTACATTCCACAGCAATAAGTGTGCTAAGCTTCTGTAAACCAAAAAACTCTATCCCCAGCATGGGAGTGGTGTAATTTAAAAAGAAAAATAAAAATTAATCACTATGAGAAGTGAAAGGGTTGTGACAGCTGATGGAAACGAAATCAATTAAGTTTAAGTTTAATAATAAATGAAACTGTGACAGATTGCAATGGAAAATGTATCTTGACATAAACCTCAGTCTAACATCGCCCACTTTAATTCATAAAGTAGTAAAACCAAAACCACTTGCACAATGCCTGAATAAAAAATGTATCTCAGTATTGAGCCTAAGTTTGGGAATTCTCTCACTCAAATCTGACGCTTTCTTGCAGTCTGCCTGTTCCTTAGAAACTTCTCAGCAGCATAAAGCCACAAAGGTTTTAGGATTCTATGAGGAGTTATCCAAAATTAAGTTCCATGATAAAATGCCTTGCATGCAAGGGCAGATGATATTAAAAGATGTGGCTAGAGAGAAGCTTCGACAAACTTTGAGAAATTAAAAGGCATTATTGGCAGGGCTTTGTTCTATCTAGGATAAGCTGAGTTTTTGTGACAATCCAGTTTCCCAAGAGAAATTTGAATTAATAGATCCTGTAACAGAGAACAGTTTCTCTGGTGGAGTCTCAGATCTTAGCAGATCCAGAAGCAAACAGACTGAATCAGACATGTACATCAAGTTGTTTGTCAGTAAATGGCAAGAAGTGGTGAATTACTGTTTCATTACAGTGTGGGAAGGATGACAGGATGGGCTTGGAGGTGGATGGCTCAACAAAAAATTGTGTTGCTTTTCCACAAAAGAAAAATTCCTTTTGAAGTGGCAGGGGGGAAAAAATCACACCAGGAAATCCCTTCTGAATCCTGGGTACACAACTATTGCTCTTGCTAGAACTAAAAGTAGGATATTAAATATCTAGAACCACTACTTTGTTCTGGAAGATACTTGGGAACTTCAGACAGAGGATATGATTGGTGCTGCCCAATTCCTTTGAGATTAACACACTGAAAATAGCCATAATCCCTGGCTCCCAAGCAACACGCTCGCACTACACTCACACAAGCATCAGCACCGTGTATTCTGGCAAAGAAACCAAAGAACAACTCCCAACTATAAACAGTGTCTGTCAGGTCAGGGAGAAAGAAACCACTGAAAGAACAGACCAACATCAGGAAATAAATGCTCTTCATAAACCTAGAGAAGTCCAACTGTTTAGGGCTTTTGAGACAGCTGAACCATGCTAATGCACTGTGATGGCTTTCCAGGCAGAAGGGAAGGCAGTTTTTAGGTTCTTTAAAAGTATCAGGCAGGAATAGGAAAATCTTCATTTAGTATGATCTCGAAAATACACATTTTGATCTCAAGCACATGTAGTTCGTTGATCTTAAAGAGTTCTTCATACAAATACATAAAAGTGAGCAATAAAACCACCATTCGAGAAGATATACATGTGACTGTACCTGTGGGCTGACACCAAGAGACGGTATGACTTACCAAAGGTCACACAATTACATCCATGGCAAAAAAATGAGAAATAATTACAAATACACTGACAATAAATCTTCTTCTGAAATCATCACTTCTTTCCTCAGGGATGAATTTTGCCCTACACTGTTAACAAAGGACAATCAAAGTACAGACTCTGAAGTGCTACAGGACTAAGGCAATTTCTCAACAGAGCCACCAATCTGATGTGTTTGTCAAACCTGCATTTTAATACAAATCTCAATAATCTAGTGTTTTCATATGTCAAGACTAAGCCTGTGTAGATCACATTATGGTTGTGTTCTACGTGAATGAAAAGTCTACATGTGAACACACATGTCTATTGACAGTATGTGCACTGGAATACTTCACAGACAACACAATGCAGGGAATAAAAATAAAATGGAACTACACTCACCTTTCTGGGGAAAAAAAAAAGGCACAAAAGGAAAAAAAAATTATGACCCATGCAGAAAACTAGAGGAAAGGCACAGGATGAATAAGAAGTGAGGAGAGATGAGAAATGTTTAGGGATGTCACAACATTATTTTCCATTTTCTGCTGCATAAAATCAATGCAGCTATCCACAAGTTTATCAAGATACGATTTGGCAGTTTTCCAGTCTGGCATGAAACACATTTTACTTCCATAAACTGTTATTCTCTTTCCCACCCAAATTATGTGTAAGTAATCCACAGTTTAGTGTCTTCAAGCAGTACACAGTAACTCACTTCCTTGCACTTTCAGGCTCTGGGCTGCAACATATGTCAAATAATTCCAAAACTTGATGTCAGATAATGAAAAGGCAGAAAAAACATTCTCAACTAGTTTTATTCTAAACATGAGACTTCGTTTTTTCAAGGGAAAACAATATATTAGTTCTTCCTCAGGTAACAAGTATATTTAAGTCAGGAGAAACCGCATCTATAGTTGGTCTTGAAAAATCCAAAGAATTTTCAGAGACATCTGACAAATTAAATTTGCATTGAGAAAGGATTTTTTGATTAAAACTGGTATACAGCTTTAGTCCAGTGTATGCAGACTGGAACAAAACCTGAGTGTGCGGGAGAAGGAATAGATGTCGAAATCAGAGATTGATAACCTCTCAATCTTGTGGTAAGAACAATTTTGAATTCAGTACTACAAGTTTCCAAGATGTTCTACAATCACACTGTGCAAGCAGCTGCTAAACTCATATATGCAAAGTTGGATGGGAAGTCACTCCTGAGCTGTATTTGCTGTTTGGAAATGCCCGTGTGCCTCGTGCACAGTGTAACCAAATTGGAAGATGATCTTGCCTGTAGTATCGTAATGCAACCAGTGCCTGCCAAAAGTGCTCAGCAACTGTGTTCTGTGTTGGAAACCAACTGTGCAGAATCTCCCTGCCACCTTCTTGAATGGGTATAAGAGTCTGAAAAAATACACTTTTATTTTTTTCCCCACTTGCACGCTGCACCTTCCCTAAGCAGTGAGCAAGTGGCTGCCCCTCACCCCTGCTCTCTGAAGGCTGGCATCATCTCTTTTCAGCTTCCAGCCAAAGCCTCTGGAAGTCCAGTATTTGAACAAATCCCACAATGTGAAAGGTAAATAATACTGTGACACCTCAGACAAGTTGGTTTAACAGGTAGCTTGTTACCTGGGAGAGTAAGAGCGTCTGAAAGTCTTGTGGGAAGGAGCAGTGGGGATGGAGTTAGGCTGAGAAAGGGGAGGGGGGTGCTTCGACAGCCCATCTGCACTCCAACCCCAGAGCCGACTGCCGTGATCAGAGGAGAAATAAAAGAGAGAAAAAACAGAGAAAGGAGAGGGGGGAAAAAAAAAAGAAACTATAATCTGAGTGGCTTAGTGCTGTTATGCTGCCTTGGAGAGAGAAAAAAATTAATAGAAACAAAATTAAACAAGAATACTCCGTTGAGCCTCACAAGTCATTGTTTGGGCCTTTATTATTAATTTCCATTTTTACTCCTAACATAATTACACGACTCACAAAAAACCAGTCCCTGCTTGTGCTAACCAGTCGATTTTACAAATGGACAGTGTCTCTATAAACAACTCTTATAATGTTCTACATAACCGATCCCTGACCAGACGTCTGTACTCAAACCCTAAGCAGGTATTTCTAAGCCATAGGATTTCCCTGGAAGAAACGAAAATTGTTTTATCAGACACCTGAAAGGTACCTTATAAAAGTTTGTCTCCTGGTGTCTCTATAAGTGCCTGCAATTGAACCCTAAACAATCAGCAAATCTTTACAGGGCGTTAGATCTGATCCTATTTCACCAGATTCAAACCGAACCCAAATACACAGCAAGCAAAAATCAGTCTAGAGGGTAAAAGTATCATGCAAACTGGGGACTTGGCTCAGGTCTCAGAAGACAAACCATTAAAGACTAGGTGAAATCAGCCTCTGAGTTGATTCAGATCTCTCCTTAAACTTCCAGAAGCCCCTTGGGGTTATTATTTCATCCAGTGCCTTTGGGTCAAGACATCCAGCCCTGTGTCAATTTGTCTAACCTCTGCTTTTGTCCTGTCCCCTCTATGGTACATGGATTTTCAAAATCACCTTCTAAATGAAAATACAGATTCTTGAACTGATGGAGTATTCATGACACCACTTTGTTTCTATTACACAGTACACGGTCTTGCAATGTAGTATTTTAATATATGCAGGTGAAAGATATTGTAAAAATGTAAGTGGCAAACAAGTCAAGAATTGCTCCAGTGCAAAGAGCAGCAAAGCCAGTTAAAAACTTCTCTGAAGGGTAGTGTCAAGAAATTCACTCCTTAAACAGCAATCAGAACCCACAGCTATTGCATGCCACTATTATTATGGAAATACCCCAGACTGCTGATCAGAAATCTCATGGCTCAGGTCTCACCTACCTGCAAACAATGGCCACCAAACAATGCAGGCTTGTCCTTACTGTATAAAATGGATGGCTTGTTTTAATTCTTTTTCCATGCCTTGACTTGCTAAACTTAGTACTGAAAGTGTCAAATTTTATTTTTAATGGTATTTTCTATTATCAGTGAAAAATCAAGCATGTAAACTTATACAGCCAAGTAAAATTGGTAGCCTTTCATTTGATGTATTTCCTCTAGAGATCTTTGAAGGACTGAACTGGGGTTTTTTTAGGTGTTTTTTGTTTGTTTTTAATAATTACAACTAGGTACAGGCTTCTGGATTACTAATAATGGCAGAACCCATAGGGCAACCGTGTTCATTTGCTATTCCTTCAAATATCCCTACAGAATTCTAGGTACCTAAGTTCATTTACCATTCAGAACAGTACTCACACCAAAGGACTTCGCATCTTAGTGTTGTCCTTTTTGTCTTATAGCATCATTTATTAAAGCTCAGAAGATTTTCTCTGTCCAACACAAGCGCAAGTGATTCAACTGTGCATTGCCTAGGAAATACTTTTTCTCTCAGTCTCAAATCTGGGGGTTTTTTCCTATTATTTTTAGACTTCCCTGTTCTTCTTCTCCTCAGAAAGCACCTCTTTCTTCCATAACTCACCAAAAACTAAAACTGGCAAGGAAAAAAAAAAAAAAAGGCAGGTACGAATGCAGAAATAACTCACAGATGTAGTGGGTATGTTATAGCAGTCATGAAGCAGAACTGGAGGGAGCAAATGAAGACAGGAGAAAGGACTCTGTCCAAAGCCCTGAAAGCATGTTACCCTCCTGAAGACGCGAATATCAGGGGATACCTAAGCAGATGTTATCATCTGGATAGCAAATTAGCTGTTTGCAGAGTTCAGTTCAACCAAAACATTCAAAATCTATCCAGAGAGCCCAAATACATTTACACACAAATACACACACCTCAAAAAATCAGCCATCTGGCACACATGCATAATACAGTAAGACTGTATCAATAAAGCCTTGCTGATTAATATTGAGGATATTGTCTCCAAATCATTAGTAAAATGGGAGAGCAGCTACGCTTAGCAGCTTTTTTACAATCCTACAGGGTACAAACATCCTTTCCACAGAAACCCCAGCCCCAAAGACAAGTATGCCTCTAGATAAGACTCCTGATCTATGCATCAAGAAAAAAAAAAATCAAAGGAAAGTATAACCTTCAAAACTAAAGCTGGCATTAAGAACTGGAGACAATCCTTCCAATGACTGCACTCAGGCTTCCTGTACAAGACATAAGCAGGGACAAGGTAAGCAGGGCTGGCACATGGAGCACCCCAGGAAGTAACAGGCATACACAACCTCCCTACAAACCTTTGGCAA
Source organism: Grallaria varia (assembly GCA_013396735.1). NCBI lineage: Eukaryota > Metazoa > Chordata > Aves > Passeriformes > Formicariidae > Grallaria > Grallaria varia. Next base: position 1,190,031 of record VWZG01009713.1, read on the forward strand.
TGGGTCCCATGAAAATGTAAAGCCAAACCTAGTTTCGGAGGAGAGCTACATAAAGAAACTGGGAATCTTTATTCTCTTACACTGCTATCAGAATGACCTGGGTGTACTTACATTCCAAGTTTGTAGATAGAAAAGTGACATTTCACACCACTGATGAATAGCAAATGACAAGTGGTATAGTTTTAGAATTTGTTAGAATTTTTTCTTCTCTGCCAGGGGTTTGGGGGCTGGCGCCCTCCCTGCCTCAGCTGTTGAGGCAGGGGGGCTCAGATAATCACTCAAATTCCAGCCTAATGGCTAGGAGGGGTCGAGGGTGTTTCTTTTTTCTTCCAGTTTGGGGAGTTGTTTTTTTTCCGGCTCCTTTCTTTTGGTGGCAGTTTCGGGGAGGGAGGCACCGCGGAGGAACTCCGGTGGGTTTGGCCTCTTCCCTGCCTCCCGTTCCTGGCCCGGTGTGCCCCTGTGCTTCAGACAGACATTCACCATTGCCTTACAGTTGCTGCCGTTTTCCATAGGGCACCAATGGCGAGGGGCCCCCGGCCCATCCCCACCTCTGCCCATCCCGAGCCAGCGCCTCCCGGACGGGGAACAAAGGAGTCCACATTGCCTACGGGAGACGTTTTTGCTCCGTCCCTTCAGAGACTCATTTTCTTTAGAGGTTTTGGTTACAGAGTTATTTGTTCTGTTTTGGTGTTTTGGATATATATATATATTTAGTAGTTAAGAACTGTTATCTTCCCTTCTACACATCTTCCAAATTAAAATTTTGTTTTAGATTTAAAAGAGGTGTGGTCAGTTTGAGAAAGGAATTCTAAATTGTTTTAGCTTACTCTAAACTAAGACAACAAGTATTTGTAATGTAAACATGACACTGAAGTATCTATACCTAAAAATGCAATACTGCAGTGTACCCTACTTCCCTCAATCTGTCAGCACATATTCCAAAGCCTTTTTCCTGAAAGAAGGATAACCAGAGCTAATTCTCCCTTGTACGTCAGGATCAATCTGTGCTACCCAAGACATTTTCAAGAAGGATGCAGTCCAGTAGAGCATCAGAAGTTACTGCTCCTGATCTGCAGTACCTGGCACTGCCCTTTCTACAAACAGTAAAAACCTGCAGCTGTTACTGCTCAGAGGTCACTCACCAAAAAAGGGTAGAACTTCTCCCCTCAATATTTTAAAGGGCTTTTACAGCAGCTTCCTCCTTCACCTGTCATTGGAGGAACTTTTAAACATCAGTCTTGAATAACTAAAGCCAGCAAGGAAACAGGTCACGCTTCTTGAAAAGACACCTAAATTTTTGATTCAACATCTCCAAGAACTCCACAGAAACTTGAAGGAACGGATGCTTCCTAAAGAAATTTCCTGGCCCACCACACACATGGTAATTTTGGTCTTGACAACTTAGTGGCAGAATGCTCTGGAATTACATGCCCTCTGTAACTATACCCTGAGAACAAATCACAAGTAGGAAAAACCCATCCACTTCTTAAATCCAAAATGCTAGAGAACAACAGCAACAATGTATACCGAATGCTTTAACCGGTATTTTGATATCAAGAAGTGCGAAGAATGCAAAGACAAACTGAAAAGCAGTGAGTGAAGTGGCAAAACAGTTGTGTCCCAATGGTAAAACCCAAAAAGCATGGTAAAAGGTGTGGAATTATAAAACAAGTGCCACACGCAAACATGGCTAACAGAGCCACAATGTAACCACAAGGAGACATATCTCAGTTAATAATTTCCTGTGACAGAAATCAGCAGGGTAACAACGCTCAAGCTAGTCAAAAAGGAAGCAACAGAGTTGGAACCATTCCCCTGAAACTCTGCCACTTAATTTCTTAATGAAACATTTGTGGGAAAAACTCTTAATAGGCAGCTTAACCTTGGCTTGCAAAGTATTGTTTTAGTTTTAGATTACAGTAGATTTAGGGGTCACAAAAATATATTTAGATATCCAAAATTTTCTCAGGAAACCCCATGTGCTCCTATGCTGCTGGAATTAGCTACACATTAAAGGTTAAAGGCCTGTACTTTTCCTGACACAGGGAAACTCTCTCACATTTCTAAGCATCCCTCCAGACAGAGTTTCACAAATCACAACAAGGGCAGATCTACATATTTCAGTGTAAATTACTATACTGGACTAGAACTGGAGTCCTCACCCAGTGTATTTCCTTCTGTCTCTTCCATGACCAAGTGAAGGGACCTCCCATGGAGAGGGCAGGCAGACAAGAGCAGCAGCTTTAAAGCTTTCCTAGCATGAATCAGCTTGTCCAGGTAACAACTTCATACTTTCCTCCAATATTTCTACGGTCCCAGAACATAGTGTTTAAATTGTCATCTCCTGTGCTTTAAGTTTTTACGGTGCAAAACATCTACATTGCCAAAATCCAAGAGTCCTTGTTGGCTCAATAAAAGACTTGGGAGTGGACCAATACAATCCAGGGTAGCATGTCCAGCTTCAGCAAAACAACTGGTTGCAATAGACCACTGCCCAAACGATCAGGCCACTATTCTGTTATTGAGCAGCCAGGTGAGCAGTTTGAGGGACGTTCAGCATTGAAACAGTCGCCACCTCTGCTTGTCCTGCATCCTCACAAACAGTAAGAAGGAAACAGGAGATGCAGCACAAGCACTGTACTACAGTCAGAGGAATTGCTAATCACACCTGTGCACACGTAAAAAACAGACAGAATCTGAAACACCTGACCTGAAAATCATCCTATATTTTGTGATATATGCAACCTCAACAAGTTCTTATTTCTAATGCTGACATTTAATATTACTTTTATTGACCCCACAAATGTAATTCTGGACAAGGCTTAGTTATGAAAGAACATTAATAATGTAAGAAAAGACACTAAGATTACCCACATAACATGAGGACTGGAACACCGAAGTCAATCACCAACCATGTATCATCATGTTCAAACCCTGTTTCTTTGGAGCAATCTACTGTAACCTTTTTGTCTTGTTTTTGCTTTCAAAGTGAGTCATATTCTGCAAATGCACACTTAGTGTTGAAAATCCTTTAATATTTTGCAAGTGGTTTAATTAGCCTGCCACATTACCTTGGAGACAGTCCACCATGGGAACAGTTGGTAGGTGAAGTTAAGGGGCTTGTTCTGCTGCTGGAGTGCCGGGAAGGAGTCCGACCAAGGGTATTGCTGGGGGAACCCTGGCACAGAAGCAGGAAAACAGGGATTAGCAAGGTGTTGCAATGCACAGGCAGGAGTAAAACAACAGGTCCAAACATTGCCTTTGTTTGCTCTAGACAAGCTTAGTGCAGCTTTGATTTTGCTTCTTGACCTAAAAAACTGCAGCCATGGTTCATGTAGTCATTAATATGTTCCTGAAGATACTACTCTGAGGATAAAGAAAGTATATGTGCATTTCCCTACAATCCACAGTACTTGAAATTTTACCTACACAACATGTATGGCCTGCAAATATTGCCAGAGAAACTGTTCATCAATCCAGCTTCTCCGACATGATTTGCCAGACTCCAAAATATGCAGACCATTATCCTGGCAATTTAACATGTTAATTGCACAGCTATTTTCCACATTGTCTAAAGCATTTTGATTATGCTTGTTACGAGCATAAGTAAGCAGTCTAACTAATCATTTTTCCACTGGCCTGCACAATCATTTATACCACAGCAAAATGAGTAGAAATTGCTCTCAATTCTGACACTCTTCACACAAAAAGTACTGGAGAATCCAGACCATCAGCCTGGAAGCCTAATGTCACAGTTCTAGCTTACACAAAGGTCTACTTGTCCCTATTGAAGTGCAAAAATAGGGAGGGAAGTGCTCTGAGAGGGGAAAGAAAATTTCTTACTTAAATCCTCTAACATATTCCTTCAGAGAAATAAAAACATGTAACAGTGTCATATTAAAGCAAAACAGAAGGTAATAGGCATAGACTTGTACGTCACATTAAAGGTCCTACAAGCTTCTTAATAGACAATATATCTGCTATTAAACTGATATCAATAATAGTCAAAAGCCCAGAAAATCTGTGGTATCAAGATCTACTTTTGTCAAGTCATTACTGGCAGGATTTTCAAAAGCACCACCGACTTGAAAGCACATACCCCACAAATTTTAATGCACTCCTCAGTCATTTTTTTAATCTCTTCTGGTTACGGTTATATTAAATTTTAAAATAACTGAGCTTTTTATTTTAATGGTCCCTCTTAAAAGAAACATCAAACAAAAGCCTCTGTTGCCATATTGCTTCAAGACAACAGTAACAGATAATTCAAAGTACTGAACATCTGCAACAGCTTTTCAATGAGCTGCTGTCTTTAGGGCTCTGCTGTTTGCAAGGACAAGGGCCTCTCACCACACTGGTGTTACTGGAGTTCTTGAGGTGGTTGTGCAGGAGCTTGGTAGCACCATCCTGGAATGTTTTTGGCAAGGCACCAAGTAACATGGTAAACTCAGGAGTGTTCAGTTCAAAGAGAGAAATCAGGACCACTTGTGCTGCCTGAAAGGAAGAAGAAACAAGAGGCCATCAGGTTTTTTCCTTTGAAAAGAACATGCATTCTGTTAGTAATGATCCTTACAGAAACAGGATGGGTGTTTCATTCCAAAAGAAGACTCCCATACCAGGCAAATCTTTGAAATGTTCTTTGTGATGTATCCTAAGGAATTACTGATAGTTATAATTAATTTTTTAGTTCTTAAGAGTTTACAATATATTTTTGCATTTATATAATTAATTTATTAGATGTGAAGTGTGCAGCTATTCACAGTTAATGAGAAACTATTACCATTTTCCCGTCCAGCACATATTTCAATTGAACAAGTTACCGCAAAACCTTACTGAAAACAAATAAAACCAGAAACCCAGAAATTATGAAGGATCTAGGACTGCAATTTGTCATTCCTATGCTTTTAGGTGTGCCTGGGACTAGTTCTCTTCCCACCCAACTTCTCCTCTTCCAAAGGATCTGAGAAGTTTGTTTTGTCAGATAATCCGCCTCTCCTTGGAAGTCTCACCACTGAGGCTGTTTCAGCAACAGAAGACTCCATCTGAAGAGGAAGATCTACTAGGATGGCAAGAACCACCATTCTCTCAACAGGGACAGGCTAAATCCCACCAGATTTCCTAAATTTAATAAGCAAAACCAGAGTACCACTGAAACAATTCAGAATTTTACCATTAATTTTACTGGACAGGGTTCGCTTTATCTGCTTCAAAGAACCACTGCCAGAACAGGATCTCCACTAATCCATTAGCAAACATACAGCTCTGCATATCCTGAACTAAGACAATGGAATCAAATGGGAATGGAAGCGGAATAAATCACAGTGTGCAGATCTGCAAGAGTAATTAAGATCACATGTTCCTAACTAGACTACTCTAGCAGCATCCAACCTGCGTGGATTGCACCAATTCTCTTTGTTCTCCCCCACCTTTACCTTCAAAATATATAAAAATACAAACATTGATTAAAAGAACAAAAATGAAGCAATGACAAAGGACCTGTGATGGTCTCAGCAGCACCTTATCCAATGGGGGCGAAGCCACTGACACATCAACTTCCCGAATACTTATCTAGACACAAAGCAGTGGCTCTGACTCACAAAGTAAGCAGCAAAAGCTACACATGCTCTCATTGTGGAACAGAATATACATAGGCTTAGGAAGAGCAGACACTTGTGCTGGACACTTTCAGGAACGTTATAAAACCTCCTAAAAATGAAAAAGAACTTCAAAGAGGGTACAAATGTAATTCACTGCTGTGGGGATAGATGTACATTCATTGTTCTCATCAGTTTAAAGAAGGAGTTTTCAGTAAGTAATGCGTCTGTACAGTAGCAATAATTAAGTGTATCTGCAGTTCCCTGTGGAGTGGAATTATTTAACAGATGATGAACTTGGGTGGCGGTGGAGGGGAATCAAAGTACTTCATTGTTTCAGTGTACAAATACACAATTCAGGCTATACTGTTTCTTCTGCTATCAGCAGCAACTAACAGACTTGTATGTAAAAACATTTTCCATCCATGAAAGTTTGGCATCATCCTTTTCACATGGCCAACAAAGAAACCAAGGCACAAAACACTCAAGAGGCTTCCAAGGACTGCAGCAAAGAGCAGGTCTTCAGACTTCTTTCTGTATGGATCATGCTGCCTACTGGCAAAACTGTCACTGACTTGAACTGAAACGCAGTGTGCCATTATTCATTCCATACTAAAGATCTAAGGATGAAAGAAGCAGGAAGATAATTTTCTCCATGGCTTTCTTAACTCCACGGTCTACTCTCCTCTGATCTGAAGTTTTGGGCAACTCTGCCATGAAACCTGCCTGGTATCCAACAAGGATGTGTATTTCTGTCCATTTTGATGCAGGAACTTTTAAGTTTTCACCAACACAGTATTTTCTGTAATAAAAATATTGCTGCAAAAAGAGATCTCAGAACAACGAACAGAGTGTTGAACTGAATGCAAAGTGACAAGTCATGCCAAGATACAGTCCCATTTGTGAACGGCATGCGTACCCTCGATGGTTAGGAGTGGACATGCAGATCCTCTGTGTCAGAACAAGCAGATCTCACGTTCATTGAGATAAAAAAATAAAATAAGTAAGATAAATAAATAAAAACCACCAAAAAACCCCAAAGCAAACCAAACCCACAAAAACAGATCAACAAAGTTTCCAGAATAAGAGATCACTGAGACAAGAGTATCTGGAGATATCAACTGGTAAGTCAGGGGCTGCCCAAGGCGGGAAGGTTTCAGACACCTCTGTCCCACATATCTCCCACTGATGGCTTAGAAATAAAGTCTACCCTTGAAGACCTCCTAAGTAAATAGAGCAAACAGGTGCAAGAGCACACGCCCTCTATGATGGGACATTCTAGAGGTGCCTTTCCGTGTGCCAGAGATTTTCAAAATGCATCTCACAGATGTGAGCAAAACCTTCACCGAAGGTCCACCAGAGAGCTTAGAATCCTGTGGCTTCACTTTGAAGCACAGAGTTACCAATTGGGTCAGTTTAACCCTAACACACAAACTGTAATAGCACAAACACTGTCCTACCACAGTAGCTGAGAAAAGTTTCAGGTCTCACAGGTCACTTCAATTCTGTTCCATTTTTGCTCTAATAAAAACAGAACTGTGTCCCCACCCTTCCTCTTTGCACAAAATACAGCTTGTCTTTAGGAGTGACTGCCAGTATCCTGTGTATCCAGTGCTCTTCAGCTGCCACCTGCAAATAGTCATTGGGCTTTGAATGAAGTGCTGAACAGTAGCTCCCAATGCTCCCAGTCTTCTGTGGCCTCAAAGAGAGCAGACTATAGTCTGTGCTTTTTGAAATACAGCCAAGTACATCCTGGGACTGGTGCTCCAGTAAAGGTCTCAAAGGCATCACTGGAGTTACATGGATAAATCCTGTCTGTGTTCTTTCTAAACAGTCCTCAGCTATCCAACTGCACTTCCAGATTTACTTCAGGCAAAAGCCATTATTTGAAAGTGCAGGCATAATTTCCTGCAAAGGTCTTGGTCCCAGCTACCGTAAGATCAACACTTATTATTGGCCTCTAAAGCTGGAAGATCCATGCTAGCTTGAAATCACATTTATAATATGTTCCAAGTTTCACAACTGCAGTACTTCCCAGTTCTAATACAGTTACTTTTATTTCAGTAATGAAGAGCATCAGGAGCAGCACTTCTACACCTGTCTTAATGGCACACTTAATCTGGCACACTTGATAATCCTCAAAGTTTCATTTATCTAACACACTTTTAACTAGTCAAGGAACATATTTCACAGATAATGTTTCTAAGAGTTTTAAATCTCTGGATTTTCAGCTCGTGACAAACCAGAGACATTTTCAAAATCTCTGCATCACGGGTCATCTTCTGAAAATCTTATTTCATTAGATTACCAACAGCGTAAATTTAACAAGCAATAAAAAACTTATCTCTGTACAGTGTACAAACATTCTTCATGCAACACCCATGCTTGATAATACACAGTCTGAAGAAAGAGTAATATCTGAATTTTCCCTTGCCTTTGTGTGCCTGTAACATTAGTATGGAACACGAATCCATCTTCTTTCAGTGGCATATAATGTAGACCTTACAGATTATCTAATCTTAATGAAGCCATTCTCCACTGGCTTGAGCTGGAGAAACTCTGGTGACTTCAGAGCCTTACTATGCTAGAGAGGGGGTCTGGCTCGGTGTCAGGCTTTTGAGTCATTTGCAAAGGATTGCTTATGTAACTTCATTATTTTCCTTATCACAATGCAGTGAGGGATTGGGTTCCACAAGCTGGTAGCAGCTCCCAAAGTTTCACACTTAGGTCAGTGCAATCCATGCTGTCCAACAGTGTTGGCTGCTAATGGGACACAAATGCTTTAGCAACATTTGTTTTTTGGTTTCACCTAGACAGTGGATGATCGCCAGATTTGTCAAAATCTGTAACCTGTAACCTTAGCAACTTGGTTGAATTATAATAAAGTTTTTTTGAAATGGTTTGGGGTTATTAAGCAAAAAGATCAAGGCTAACTGGAAAAATCCATTGACTTTAGAAAGGAAATGTGGTCAGCGACCTCAGGTTAATACAAGTACCTTATGATTGCTGCTGCTGGTCCAATGGACCAAGCAGAATAAGCAGCTGCTTGAGCTACATGAAGGCAGCTTCCAAGTCACTCAAAATCTGTTGGTGATGGGCTCCCAACACTGGGCCCCATAAAAGAGGACTTTCTACCCTGATTCTTTATGAGGGACTACAACACGAGAGTTAACAGAAAAGCACACCAAAGCCAAAAATTACTTCAGACAGACACGCTTTTTTCAGGCTTCCAGTCCAGGTCTCTTTATACAGCTAGACAGTTGAGTTGAGACTCCAAACACAATTAGTGTGATTAGTGCACAAGGCTTTCAGTCTACCTGTTTACATTTCTCTTCCAAGTTTCCTTCACCAGGCCCTGAGGAGGCTGTAGTTGTCCTAGCTGGCAAATCCTCACCCACCCAACTATGCATCGTCTGGGTTTAACAAACAGGAAAGTTGATATTATTTATAGAAAATATAGATTTCAATTCAATCATCCTAAACAGTACACATGCTATCTTTTTGCAGAAGAGTTTTAGTCAGTTTCTTCCTTAATTTCAGGTAACAAAAAGCATTATTTGATATCATCAGAAGAGCATTCCTTTCAGCAGAGGGCAGCACTGGGTCAAAATTAAATTCAGCCACACTTCTCAGGTTTCAAGATTATCACTAAGCTCTCCTAAAAGGCATTGCTTTGGATACCTCCTGGTGGCCTCCATAACAACTTGAAAACCTCTGCTGAGGTGTAGAGCCCAAGCAGTGCTGAACTGAGATGGGACTTGCATCTGGCCAGCCAGGAATAGGGAAATAGGTTTATCTCCCTGCAGCTACCCTTGCAGACATCTCCAAGTTCAGAGGAATAAATAGTTAAAAACGTGCAAACTCTTGGTCTCCAGTATGGGCATTATCTGATAGACCAACCTTGTCTATAAATGCCTATGTGATCAGTCTGGGGAAGAGCCCCACTACCATCTACTCACTTCTAGCAAACAAAATCAAATGCTGTATGCATCACACTCCATCCACTCTAAGGCAAATGTGGTTTTTAATAACTTAAGGCACACTGGAACAGAGAAGTGGTCTCATGTCACTTGGAATTATACTAAACTGCAGATCAAATACAGACCCACTGAGATCAAGAGGCAGCACTTAACATTAGGCAGCTTGTATTAGCACACATGGGCCTCAATTCTCCAGTGAGTGTAGCTGATGTTAAGTGAGTTATTCACATCTACTGAGTTTGCAGGCTCTAAACGAGTGTTATTTCAGTGTACTTTCCAGCAGACAATTAAGTGTTAGCTGGCACTAAGCTAATAAGCTATCTACCAAACCAAACCTCCTGCTTGCTCCTTTTTCCGGTCTAGAATCAGCTGAGCATGGACATCCACATTATTGATATGGAAATATGAAGCACAATGGCTTCAGCAGTTTATACATAATCCAAACACATTAGCTCAAGTACTAGTTTTTAAACACACAGTTTTCCCAAAAGACTTGTATTAGAATATGCTGTTCACATCTACATCCTGAAAAGGAAAAATTTGTTTAACAGATTTAAATACACAACTCATGTACAGATTAAATCCACATTGCTATTGTGTTTTACACGGCACACACTTTATATATCAGTGTCAAAGGCATCTCAGAAAAGTGACAGCAAAAACGATGCAGCACTGAGACATCACATACTGGGCTTACTGTTCCATAATGGAATTACAATTCCTTACGTGTACTGTTCTTTTGTGACCTGCGCACAGGAAAGACCATGGCAAAAATGTTATTTCTTGAGAACCAGATGTTACCCAAAAATCAAGTTGATGAAGTTTACCCTGACATACCTGCTCATTATAAAATGACATTTGTTGCAGAAACAGGTTTCAGGATTAGAAACAAATGTTACATTTCATTAATAACTGAGAAACTCTTATTATAAACCTGGCATGATAGAAGTCTGAATTCTGAGGTGAAAGTTCCCAATATAAGTTAAGAAAGAAGAAAAGCTACTGAAGTCATATGGTTTCTAATGAAAACATGCACTTTAATCTGCATGGGTTTTTTAAATGCTAGAGGAAGTATGGCAGACTTACTTGTCACAGTACAAACAGCTTTACAATGCATCATGTAAACATCACCTCTAGACCTGATTTTCAAAATAGATACATCACCTATACGTAGTAGGTGTGTGTGTGTGTTGCACTAGCACTTTCAGCAAACAGAATATGTGCTCATATTGCAAACTGCTTTCAACTCAAAGCATACTAGGCTATATAAAGTGAAGATACTAATTTTAATGAAATCTACCCCAGCACCATGATTCCAACAAGCACATGATTTCCTGGCCACTAACACTGGGTAAAAGCCTCACACTGCGTACACTAAAAACATTTGGGCTCTCATAGCTCTGAATCATCAAATTCAAAACAAACAGAAAAGGAGGGAAACTGTTTTGGAAACACAGCTAGGACACAGAGAACCTTTTTTTCTAATAGCATTAAATCGGGTAAACACTAAAGTCCACCAGGTGCCATTTGTATGTACTACACTCTTTTTCCTAACACTGATTATGTTTAAATGCCTGAAAGGAGTTCCTCTGTGCACTTAGTCTGAGTTTGACTTCTCTAAGAATATCCTTTGGCTGAAAGGCTGCCCTCAGCAGTATGGACATAGTCCTACTTAAGACTCCATAAGCCAGAAATGAAATCCTAATGCCTGTTCTCTGGTAACTTGGCTCATCATGGAGACCATGAGATGCAGAAATGTGGCGCAGGATCTTGCAGGAGTGGCAGAGGAGCCTCTGTCCCAGAAAGACAAGAGCTGTGGCTGGGGAATAGTAAAACAATTTGCCATTCGAAAGCATTTCTGCAAACATCCTCTTTGCCACTGCTACTGTAACAGGCCATGACCAACAGCGTTTATTGCTCAACACCAGTAAAGATAAACAATGTCATTTCAGCTCACTAAGAGCCTTTGGGAGTGCTTTTACAGAGAAGCTTCTGTCCCAGAGTTGCTGCAATCAGCCTGATGCTAGATGGAAAATTAAACTTCAAACTATTTTAGAGGTCTCATGGCACCACATTGCAAAGAAGCCCAATTTCATTCCCTTAGAAGCATTTGCTATCCTGTCTGTCACTGGTGCTCCCATGGATATCACAGCAATATTTTATCCTAAGTTGCTCTAGGCTTTATTGATAGATAGGATCTCCTTATCAAAGTGAGAACATCAGTATTTCTCAAGCAATGACATTGAGGATTACTTGTTAAAGTAGTAAATGCATCTTCATTGCCTGCTTCAGCTTATGAAGAACTTGTTGACCTGCAGCTTTCTCTCTGAAATCTTCATCTCCTGGGATAATTCAGAAACAGTTACTTAGTCAGTTCTTGGAAAAAAATTTGATTCCAAACTCTTTTTCTTCGGATACCCCTAGACTTCACCTGCAAACCTGTGGTGCCAATCCAAGGAGGGCCCTTCCCAAGGAAGTCTGAGGAGCACGTAATCTTCATGCAAATCACAAGCACGCACAAGTAACACAAGCACTCTCCTGGGCTTTTGATTCTTTGCAATGGTTCTAGTTTCTTGCCAAGTCACATCCAACTGCCTGTATTCAAGGGCAGCCTGCAGTGACAAACAGGACAGTTGAAAGAAAAGGTTTTCCCAGTTACATAGGTGGAAGGCAGAATGTGATGTACACGTGACATAAGGCTGCCCATAACATGTAAAAATGCCTTCAGGATGGTAAAATAAAACCACTGTAGGAATGTTTCATCAACAGAGAAGCCAGTCAGGATACCTAGCACAAAGGTAAAAATTTTTTCTGCCCTGAGATTAGCAGTCCAAACACCAATCAGGCAATACGGATCTTGTTATTTATTGTTAAGACCAGAACTTGGCTGATTAACTCCATGGTAGGCATTGTCAAAGGCCCTTCACTTCAGAAGTCCTCATTCTCCTTCAGCCTGTACCAGCTCCTCCTAAACACTAAGATCCTGTGTGCCCTCATAGTTGATTCCACACCCTCAACTTCTGAGTGCTCATGTTTAATAAAAGTTTCCATTCAGCCAAGCCTTGGACAGGAGACTTCTGTAGGCTCTAGGCAGAGTCAAATCAGAAACCTTATTCAAATTTCCATTCTCAAACTGATGGCTCTTTTCCAAGATCAAAGTATTTTCTCACACAGAGCCCATGCCTGTCATCTAAATTCAATAAGCACTTTACCTACGTAAGGACTGCACAATAACTTTGCTGTCAATGTGATAACATAGTGAAGTTACTGACTTAATGTCCTCAGACCAGTCATCATAGTGTTGGCATTGCCATTGTGTCACTTTTCTGTGTGGTAATTAACAGGATTTTGTAAAATTATTTTGTCAAATCTTCAGCAATTTCCAGAGAAAAATCAGAATTAACACCCTCCTACAGAGAGGAATAAACAAAAGAAGAGGAAAGTCAAGAGCATCACACAAGGTGAGACACTACCACCTCCAAAATAAGAGCTCATTTATCTGAAATCCTGACCCACTGATCAGTTGTGCTTGGGGAAAAAGCAGGGACTGGGCTGTATGTGTGGGAATTACCAACAGGTGCTCTTCTTGCACTGCAACTACATCCTGTCCAGGTCCCCGTGCAGGGCTGCAGGACCTGCTCCCACCCTATGCCTTTTGTTCAGCATGGAGGGCAAATGTCTTCACCTTTCTTCCAGCACTGCTTGCAGGAAGCAAATCTTAACCTGAATGCAGGGTAAATGCCCACAAGTACTAACAATCTTTAAAACAAGACAAATATTTACCTGTAACACACTGTGGATCACCTTATTTTGAACCTAAAGCTTTACAATAATTGGAACTGTACACAGTTCATGGCTACTGTCAGTACGTTAAACGTTTCTGCCCTCAGAGGGAATCACTGCATTTTGTCCGTATCAACTGCACGTTCCTCAAAGTACATCACATTTCTCCTGTGTTAACAGAGCTTGTTTAACTACAGATGTCATTCCATACAGGAACATAAACTGTTTTATGCACAACAGCATTTCCTTTGACTTTTTCTGATTTCACTAGCTAAAAAACACGATCTGTAGTTCCAAGTGTATGCTCTTTAAGTGTGCTTAAATAGTTGCCCCAAAAATGCACACAGGTATTAATAAAGCTGCATCATTCAGTTTGAAAAAGTTTTTGGATTAAATGATGGGGTTTGTTCTGTTTTCCTCCAGTGCCTTAGTGCTAGAATGTTGGGACCTCCATGACCATAACATGTAGTAAATAGTAGTAATGGACAGATGATCACTAACAAAAGGATAATCTCTGTATTGACTGAACATATAATCCATTTCTTGAGCAGATACCTTGATTGCTACCATAGGATCAGACCTGCACAACTAATTGCCACGTGTACACAGCAGCCACATGCCTTGCCCACTGACAGAGATCACCAGCATGAGTGAATCTTGTTTTACCTGCCTCTGCTCAAGGGTAAAACCCCGACAGAACAGCACGGCTGTCACACACACAAGGCTGTAGCCTGGGTGAGAAGGACGTGTGGGGCTGTATTTCTCGGGGGAAGGAGCCCCTGCCTCCACGAGTGGCTGAGCACTGGCATCACTGTCCCACCAGCTCAGCCACAGTAGAACATGTGGACCGGACCACACCAGCCGAGAGTCCTCAGTACCAAAAATAACATGTGCTCTTGTCAGCTTGCAGGAGCTGAGCTCATTGCACTGGTATTCTCAAGTCCAGATCCTACTGAAAAGCTACCTTATTTTACACTTTTTACAAGCCTCTTGTAGTACTTCAGTCATTAGAAGACAGAACTGATTCTTCTCCCTCTCCCCAATAACCTCAACTACTGCTTCCATTTTTGGGCTGTCACAGTGTTTACAATTCATGGCATGCTCTGCATTTAGAAAACCTCCGATCTTGAAGGTCAACATAAAAGGTTCCACAAGGGCAGAATCTTCTGAAGCTTAAATGAATCATCTATATTAATTTCAAAAAATAGTACTTTTTTTCCAAGTTATAGTCTCAAAAAAAACAAGGGCCATTTTTTGTGATCTTCAGAACATTTCACCTGTCTGGGTTGGCCCTTGATAATCCAGTTCACTACTGTATAATGAATTTATTAGTATGTTAACTACAGTCCTGACAGAGATAATGGCCAATTGCTTATAAATCCTTTGTTGCACCGTTTCTTCTAAAGCCTGTGGTTTGTACTATGTTCTTAATAAAATCATAGTACAGCAACGGTATGATGAAATAAAGATCACCTGAGCACTCATTTTCAGCAGCCTGTGTTAGTTTAACTGCGTAATAGTTTATTTGAAAGCTACAGGCAGCAAAGGTAAATCCTAGTCACATACAGATTTAACGAAAAGAATTTAGATTTAGTAATCTCCCGTCAACCCCCAGGCACTTGCCCAAGTATGGCTCAGGTGCAGTTTGCTGCAAGTTTTGCCAGAGCTCTGCAAGTCATTGGAAGAGACAGCAGGACAGACACCACACTGTGAACACCCACTCCCCACACAGCACAGGGAACAGCCAACTTTTTCAGCTGCAGCAGACACTCCCTTGCTCCACTTTGCATGCAGCAATGATGACCCCTAACGGTGGAATATTTCGCCTGCTGAGTGATTTTGAAGAGATTTTGCTTTTCAATGTATGTTTTTACTGAAAGTAATTACAACTCCCTCTCACAGATTACCAGCAGAGCAAAACGCTTGAGGTTTACCTGAACTCTAACAGAGAAGCAGCTGCTCTGCTTGTTCAATTCTTTCTGACTTTGGACACACAGACATTGAAATGCAAATGCATATTCTAGATCTAAGTCCAGGATTTAAATTCCCCCTTTTTTCCTGAGGCAGACTATCTTACAGAAGCAAATTTCAGTTACACTGCTGTGCATAATCCCCTCAGAAAGTATTCCAAAAAGAAGATGAGACGTTTTTCTCTAGAACCAATCACCCCTATTTGAGCCAGCAAACAGCACACATCCAAACAGCTCTGAAGCCTTGCTTCAGCTATCACATAATGCTGCAGTGGCAGCACATTTGATACCCAGTGATCTTTTCATCAGAATAAAATAAAAATAATTTTATTACTTCCAAAGTTATAAAATCATATGTTATTCTAATATTAAGCCAACATTTTATGTGTATACAGAGTGTCAAATTCTCATACAATTTTTACATTCTGGAATCATTAGAGTTTGCGATTGCTGGTTTTTTTTAAAATCCAAAATCTCAATGTCTTTAACTCCTACTGGGAATAGAAGGCAATTTTAAATAGTGTTACAGATGCCAGGTACATAAAATGAAGTCTCACTTTTCTCCTGGGAGAGATGAGTACCCCTACCTTCCCCATTTTAGCTTGCCTGGCACTTGGATCTAGATCAAGATAAAGAACAAGGTAACTATTACCCAGGCCTGACCTAATTGTGTCAGTTTTTTCCAGGCAGAGATAAACACACAGCTTTTAAAAGAAAAGGGTTGAGAGCCCCTAGCAGCTTACTGATTTGTTTACTTTCTTTTAACAATATTATAACACTGAAGTTGTGCTAGATTTCAGCCTACAAAGCACAGTCTTCACCTAAACCAAAAAAAAAAAAACCACCTAAAGATATTTCCAGACTGCTTAAGAAAAAGCACATTTTCAAACTAATATTTCTGTAATATTAAAGTCAGAGATAAGTACCTACTAGGAAAAAAAAATATATGAAGACATGCTTCAAAAGAGTGTCTGTACTGAGTTGACAATTTCCTTTAGACAATGAGGTATGCAAAATCAGGGTCTTTTTTAAGTTCGAGTCTAATCACTGATTTTTATCTTTATGACAGATTTGTTTGGGCTTTTTCTCCTTTTTCAAGACCAGTAATTACTGCAAATGCTTCATCATTCTGGTTTACCTTTCTCACATCGGAGCTCTTTGGTTCTGTTGTCCAAGTTATAATTCTAGATACAGCAAGCCTTGTCTCACTGGAGTTTCCAAAGTCTGTTGGATCCATCTGTCTTGCCAAGGACTCAATATACTTCAGGATAGCAACTTTCACCTGAGAAATGAAAAGGGATTTGTCAGGCTCAGGCGTTGGCAAAGATGTATTTATCCCACAGTAAACAGACTGACAAGACTTATATCACATATGTGTGTGTGCAGGGAAGTATCCCTGTGACAAGTCTCTACAACATTCAAAAAATCAAGAGCAACTCTCTACCGTGGATACATTTTGTGTACTAAGAATCTGGAATGGAATATCAGAATTGGCTTGAAATATCTATGTATGCTTGCACATTTGCAAAAGCAGTCAGAACTCCACCATGCTGTTTGCACTAGCACTTATTGTTCCAGATGCCAAACCACAGCGTTTGGTCTCAAACAAAATGCCTGATGTGGAGGTCGGAAAGGATCCAAAACCTGGGCAATTGAAGAAAGAACACTTGAGTCATGTGGCACCCTGTATATTCCTGTCTCCAGAAGACAAATGGGTATGACTTCCAGAGTTTACGGTGTTCCTACATCTGAAACAGCAACCTCCTGAAAAGACTGCCTGCAAACAGTACCCCTTAGGGAGGATTCAGTGCCAAAAAGGCTACGAGGGCTTTTCTCTCCAAACCTTACACGTGCTACACCTGAACTGTGCAGCAAGCACTTGTTAAGGTGTGTCTGGGATCTCAGCTTCCCAGATGTTCAGTCTGGTCCCTTCTGTCCTGCACAGCCAGGTTTTCTTCCCACCAAGATCAGGATGAAGAGGAATTCCATGCCTAAATTTTAATACGTTCCAGTGTGCTTCAAACCCAACTCTTACTGACTAGTGATGAGTTATAGGGCCCTATTTTAAGGATATTTACATTTATTAAAATGGAGAATGAGAAAGTTAATCAAAGCTGCCAATTTCTACATCACACACGTACTTACAATTAATTACCTTCTCATGAGTTCTAAGCTTTATGGTATGCCTGATACGACAAGCTAAGACAAGCATGTTGATGCTTTTAGTGAAACAGCTTTTGATACTGACCTTGAGATTTGGTGTTTGGGTCTGATCTACAATAAACCTCATCAAAATGTTAAACTGCTGATCAAATGGAAAAGAATCCCTGTACAAAGAAAACAAAGACAAAAATGTAACGCAACATAAATTTTTAGGACTAAATTAACTCACTACATTAAAGCTTACACACCAGGTTTCCACACTTACATTTCTCTTCTTCCTAACTTTACCATCAACCAGAGAAACTCCAAGCCTAAGGATTAGCTGATTATTGACAGAACACTGGAGAGAAGTTCTAAATCA
This sequence comes from Grallaria varia, assembly GCA_013396735.1. Classification (NCBI taxonomy): domain Eukaryota; kingdom Metazoa; phylum Chordata; class Aves; order Passeriformes; family Formicariidae; genus Grallaria; species Grallaria varia. Next base: position 1,207,882 of record VWZG01009713.1, read on the forward strand.
GGACCTTTATACACTGTTACTCTATCTAATCTCTGTATACTTCTCCAGCTCTTGGCATACTGGTCCAGTGCTGCTTCATTTCAGACTCTGCTTGGTTCCCTTATCTCTAGAAGCAGCCTGGTTTATCTTGTTCTTGGAGTTCATACCTGGTTTTGATCTCTTTCCTCTTTTTTCCTACTCTACTCTATTTTTCCTAGATTATTACTGCTTTTTGGTTTTTAATTATCCCATTTTCAGAACAAGCTGAACTTTATTATATCACTGTCCTATGCTGGACATTCTTCAAAAAGGACACAGAGCATAGAATTGTGTGAACCTCACAGTAGCATTCAAGGTCTGATCCCAGTGTGACTCTTACTTGCTTTTTGAAAACACGAAAGATGCTCCAAACTGTGGTAAAGCACCTTTCATATTCTGAATCCTGCAAATTTTTTTTGTACCTGTCAGTTAAGAAAACTGGTATCTGAGCACACACAAGCATAAGAAAACCCCAAATTAATTAGGTACATATTTTAAAATTTATGCTTTAAAGTGTTTTTTTTTTATTTAGCAGAGAGACAGATCTTTTCAATTCAATGCTTGAAATACTGTGACATAACTTTGTTCTCCTTTATTCTGGTATTCATCAAGACTGAGCCCTCAAAATACACAGCACTGCTGCATTTCTAAAATGTCTGTGCCTTCCTGTAATCCTGAAAAAAACCTCCATAACATTTGCCATCTGAGTACTCTACCTGGTGACATCCAGAGCTTTTTGAACTTTCGCCTGCACAGACCCCAACAAATCTGCTCCCATTTTCTTTAGCAGCTGGGTCAGGAGAACAAAAAGCCAATCCTGCAAGTCATCTTTATGAATGATGATGAAATCAACCAGGGTTTCCAGAAACATGCTGAAGACCTACAAACAAAACAAGTGTCATAAAAAGAAATACAGAGCTTTAAATAAAAATAATCAAAGAGGAGCAGTTTACAATCTGAGTTTCAGGATGACTTTGTTATAAACAGTTTTATGAATGAATGATTTTAGTGACTACATTGCTTTGAAAAAAGTAAAAATCAAACAAGACAAGTCTAAAATGTGTTGTATTAAAATACCACATGAAACGAATGAAGGAAAGGGGTAGAAAACACTTACTCTCTGTTGTGAATTCCACGGCAAAGCAGGCCATGCAACAAAACAAACCACTCGTTAGCACACATAGTGATCAAGGCTGGTTGTTCAGATGCAGTTTGTCAACAGATAAAACACACATTCATTGAAATTATACATTTTCTTAACACACAATTTCTTCTCATCTGAGTTACTCAAAACATTATATACCTTGGATCAGAACCAGTCTCCTCAGTCACAAAAGTAACGTGTTTATATACATTTATATGAACAAAGTTTACATGTGTTAAACACCACAACAAATGGGTTTGTAGCAAAAACTCCATAAAAGCAGTGCGGGTAACAGATCACTGCTGTCACAAAGGATGTACTTGAGTCCAGTGTGCAATAAACTCTCACCTTACTCAGAAATCAGAAATATTTTGCAAACAAATAGTTACACCTTCACTCTTTCCATAACATGCACCGAATCCCTGAGAACCAAAACACTAAGACCTTACAGGTAGGAACTACACATTTGGTGAGAGCTGTGGGACAGCTGGTCCACACTATAATTAAGGCCAAAAATGCATATTTTGAGCAAGACCCATAAAAGGAAACACTATTTGCCCAGGAAATTTCCACCTGACCATCATTTATTAAAACTGGTTTACCAAGGGTTCTTGAAGTACAAATATTTATACAACTTGTTCTTTCTCAAACTGTGTTTCACCCAATAGCAAATGTTTTTACCCAGACATTACTGGTTGCCCTCAACAGCAAACTTCCTAAGAAAAGGGCATGAAATGCCCTTTTCCCTTCTCCCTGCTCCCACTTACCAATTTATCGAAGACTTCTGGGTCTGAACACGCCCATGGACCCAAACTCCCCATCCTTAGCCCATTTATTTTTTTAAGAAATGTCTGTAAATTGATGCAATGCCCTTTAACTTCCAAGGTCTGTGTTACAAAGGCGGCAAGGTGCTATATTAAAGATTTTAATTGCGAGATTCAGAAGAGTATCTTGGTGAGACCCCTACACTGCTCTCAGGTGTATCCAACACACAAACCCCACCGACCATGCTGCTCATGACCCTTCATGGACCACCAGGAGACTCCCTGGAGAAGTGCAGATAAAAGTGAACTTCTCGCTCCAGGAAGTGACCTCTGAAAGGCATTAGGCTGTTCTTTGGAAGCATGGAGTGAATGGTTCCTGGCAACATAAAAGACACTGAGACATATCCCTTCCTTGCATTACAGATGAAAATCAAGGAGATTTATAGATGCCAGTTTCCCCCAGCAGATGGCAGGGGTAGAAATACAAAACAGTCATCTTGGAACAGTGTCAAATGTGCACGCATGGTAATGTAAGAGCGTGAGCCAAGCCTTTGTGATCTTACCTTGCTGTGAGGGTCAGCAAACATGCGAGTAAATATTTCACACAGCCTTTTTAACTCCACTCGGCTAAAATACATAAATAAAACATCATATTAATGCTAAAGTGTTAGTTGTGGAAAAAAAAAAAAAAGGCTAATAAATGCTAACAGCTAAAGCATCTAACCTTTAAATGAAGGTTACTTCAGTCACACTTCCAAAAACTCTGAATATCTGTATTCTGGATTTCAGAAGACAACTCAAAATGTGCATGTTTGGGAGGCACTTAAGTCTCTGCTTGAGTCAAGGGCACTGAACCAATCTTTTTCCGCTTAAGAATAGTCTCCTTTGTGTCAGGCATTTCAAATTTCCAAGTGAAATCAGAACTTTTATGTTGTCTGGTTATATACTAATCAAATACTTTGCTCTAAATTCTTAGTCACTTCAGTAATAATCAGTCTAGAATCACACATGATTAACAGATCAGAACTGATCCCAAAGTCTGACACCAGGCACATTTAGGAGACATACACAGAAATGGAAGACACATCAACAAATTATCAGAAGATAATTAAATTAAGGTACAATTTAAGTTCTTGTTAAATATAATCCTGTTAAGGGATTATTAGGTGCACAGTAGTGCTCTTTTTATGGCAGAGGAAAAAATGATGCATGAAATACTGAATTTGAGTCAAATGCAGAACTCATTGGTGCCAAAGCTATTACTTGCAACGTATTGAAAATGAAAGTCTTAGCTTTCCTGCAAGGCAAACTGGAAAAAAATACAAAAGCTTTGCTTGTTTATGGTACAAAGAAAAACAGAGCAAGGTAGTTAAGTTACATTTCCTGCATACTACAGATGCAATTAGTTATTTTTCACAATTACTATTAAACCAGAGCAACTAGTAAAATGCACACTGATTGCTCAGAGAACAAATATTGAAGGTTTTGACTACAGGTAACATCTTTTCAGATTGACATTAATTCTACAGTCCACCAACTTCTCTCTTTCTAAAAATAAGTCTTGAACAGGACAGAATATGTTAGCAGTCTACAGCTATTCTATTTTAGATTATTTACAAGTAACACAGGACTTTTTTTTTTTCAAATAAATCTATGCATTGAAAGGCTGATCACATTTTAAAAGGGCACAAAACTAATGGTTTTAAGATAGAGAGGAAAAAGGCTTTGTAACGACATCACAGTAAGCTGTCAGGTTAATTCAGGATGAGGCTGCACAGTCTCAAAATGACTACAACACTATCCTGAATTCAAGTAGATTGCAGTTCTCTGAATGAACCCGTTTACTACTCTAATGAATTTTTTTCTGGACAAATGTTACATAAAGTCAGCAAGTATAAGTGTGTCTGCTTCTAAAAGCTCCCGGACCTGAAGTAAAAATGCAAGTACTAAACTGCAACAGGCAGTGGGAGAGCATTTCCTTAAGGGACTCACTGGCCTTGTTTTATTTAGAAGACCTTATGGGGAGCCCTTAGAAAAGTAGGCCACATGAAACTGTATGAAACAAAGAGGACATGTAAGTGCTGTTTCACTTTGCACACACATCTCTGGATATGCAAATCCCAGCTAATATAGGCTCGACCATCTTTCAGTTCAGAATACTAAAGAAAACCTAGCCACATCACTGCCTTTTATTAACTTGTTATACCACAAGAGAAGATAAAAGGTTTAATTAGAAGACAGACTTGCCCCTTGGACTAATGACCTTGATGATGTTCTGCAAGATGCCGTGGGAACAAACAGGATGATAAAATCTAATCATTAGAACAGGCACCAGATCAATTCTGAACCAAGGAGGAAGCAGATCAAAAGAAAACCAAAATGAAATACAGAGAACTAAACCCAGTATCAAGTTAAAAAAATAACTGTGCAGAGCTGTAGTTTCTGGGACATGTTTAAAAATTATTCAGGATCAAAGCTAAGATGATCTTCTAGCTTGAGGGACTAGTGACAGTAGCACAGTTCAAACACTGCATCCAGCAGGGTTGAAATCAATAGTTTAATTCCACCGGCATTTCTCCTAAGAGCTACTGATCTGGGTACACAGCCCATCACCAAAACTTCTCAGCACCTCCTCCCTTACAACCATCCCCAACAGCACTGCAAACCTTGGTTATCATCCTCACACACCTTTGTGGCAAAATCCAAGTCTTGCCCAACTTTTTCAAACAGGTACATGAGGTGCCACAGTTTTTCCAGAGTTTGTTACAGAGAAAGAAAAAAGACAGCACGTGTGTGGGAAGCATCTTTTAAGAGACTCTGAAATAGACCACATCAAAAGCATCTCTGACCTAGAGACTCTAACTACCCATTCTAAACACTTGTATAGCACTTCCCATTTAAGGACTGTATCGCATCATGTGAAGTGCCAGAATATTTTAACAATGGCAAGAAAACAACTTTTCTAGGCCTGCTGTCAGTATATTTTCATTCAGACTGTTAACGTGAACCATCAAGTATTTTCAGCCACTGTGAAGCCCTTTTAAAATGGAAACAATTGCATAGGTAGGCTATAAACCATACAACAGCCACTTACAAACTTGGCCATAATTTAAGTACATACTACTCATGACATGAAAATAAAATTGTCACAGCTATTTGTGAATGTTAATCTCCAAAGGACCCAAGACAAACAGCTTGTTTCAAATACTTTCACCATAAACTAAGAGTGAAAAGTCTATGGCCTGAGAGTCAGTGGTCTAGTTAACATGACCTGTGGCCATAGGGAGTTTCCACATGACTACTGGATAATTTGAAGTCATTTTTTAACATGTGACTTGTCAAAGATGTTTGAAGGGGTTTTGTGGTTTTCAACGGGGGGAAAAGGTCTGCCTCTCTTACCATAAGCAAAGTTTCAGAGTTGGGACACCTACTTCATTGCCCTAAGACATTTCACTCTATATTATACACTACATTTATAGGACGCAAGTTCCTGATTTTTCAAGAGTTATAAACAAAATCTGTAATTACAGCCTTCATAAAGAGTCAAAGTATACCCAATGTCAGCACCGTCTGATCTCAGCTTTGAAACACACACACACCCCCTGAGTCATTTTAGAGTAAGTGCAATGTTTGCTTCCCCAACTAAATTGCTGTGGAACAAAATATTGAAGGTTCAAACAGACTAATGTAAAAATGGTACCACCCTTTGAGTATGTTTACAATAACATCACTGTGGGAAATCTCATGGTGCTGCAACAAGCACCTACCACTGGAGGTCTTCATGAGACAGAGGAGGGCCAAGAGAAGACAGCATGCTTACCTGAGCCTTTTCTAAATTACTGTCACAATTTAACACAAATTACACTGATGCCACAGCAGAAATTAATTCAAGTCCCACACTGTGGAGACAAAGCCTTCACAGCCATGAAAGATACTTCTAATCTCTGCAAGACAGATACATATTACTGACTTCTGACTGTAGCTGTCCCTAATGAATTACTGACACCATAAAACTGTGAAGGTCACCTCAGTGTCCGCTGGCTTTTCAGTAAATTCTGAAGACCTATGAGCCCTTCCTTCCTTTCAGACCAGTTGGAGCTGGCACAGTGGTTCAGGACCTCAGCCACATCTTCAGTCTGCCGCAGGTAGTGCGGAATGCCCCCATTCCTGGAGCCATAGGAGCGCTCTGAGCAAGCACTCGATGCATCGCTGTTGGCATCATCATCGGAGTACATCCCATAGGGCTCATATCTTCTTCTCACGGGCTTTTTCTGGAAAAGGGGAAACTCAGACTTACCAGGTCACGCATAGTTACAACAATGCCAAAAGAAAAACACTCTATTTGTAATCACTAAAAGGCGGATTAATGCTACTGTTATAGTGACGTGTTTTAAAGACATCACCATGCACTGCCTGATTCTCTCTCAGAGCAGTGGAAGGCAGATCCCACTGCTTTCAGTGAGACTATTTGAGGGACTAAGAGGAGTAGGGCCTGCCTTCCCCTCCATGAAAGCAAGATATTTATGGCCAGTGGAATTAGTTACTGGTAATGAAATTAAATACTGTTTTATTTGCAATAATGGTCAGTTCCATTGTTAGAGATACTGTGATGATACAACCTCTACTCCAAAAAACAAAACAACCAAAATAAAAACAAACCCACAAGATAAGGAAGAAAGAGCTGGAAGAATCTGTGCTGGCATGCACAGTCACTTTGATATTGATAATGAAGTGACTCTAGAAATGCACTGGATATAGGAGATGGCAATTTCTCTGTTAGGTTGGGCTAGGATTTTTCCAGAGGCTGCCAAGGGAGTTGAGTACTCACATCCCACTCATTTCCATAGCATGGCATTAGAGGACCTAATTGCCTCAGGTACATCTTTTATAACCTTGATCCTTTCAGAAGGAATATTAGAATAATTATGGCAGCAAAGAAAACTCTTAAATGAACTTTAGCAGAACAGGGTTGGTAAGATAACATATAAGAAAAAGACCATCTATATTCTAAAGTGTTTGCTAAAGAATTCCTTCCAGCGTCCAGTCCTGCAGTTCTTGGACTTGTGAAGCCAGCAGAATTTTGCTTCCACTAGGACTTGAGGATTGAAGCATAGAAATTAACTCAAGTGCAGTATCATGGTCGTTAGCAACAGGGTGGGGAGAGTTGGAAAGTAGAAATAAAAAGTCAAGAAAGCACTAGTACCTTGCTCCTGGAGTCTCCTAACAGCTGTAGGCAGGAAAATATTGAAGGGTGGGAAAAAGCATAGAGAATTATGTCAGAAGCTTATGTAGGGTTTGTTTATGCAACAAAAACGTATAGCAAATGTGTCTTAGCAAATAATAAAAAAAATAAAATACAGTTTACGCAAAATAAAAGTGGGTATAATAATGCCTGACTTCATCTCCTAACTGTTGCACTACTTGTATTATCTACAATTTCCATAAGGGAGCTTGCAAGTGAGATTATCTGTTGGTAAGTTTTTTAGGAACACCTTTATATACTGTACCTCTTTACCTACTTTTCAGAAACCCTGCCCTGAAAGATATCAGAGTTTTGGGAATGATTTCTTTACCAACATATTTAGCAGCATTTCATTTTAGGGTCTTACAAAGAAATTCTGATGTGAGGAAGCCACTATCTCCAGCACAACACATTTAATCAACTTCACTTGCCAAGTTCTCTTTCAACCCACAGTTCTTACACCACACTTTTTTGAAGATTAGCTTCTTTTAAGACCCCCTGGCTGGCACCCCACCTTAAAGGCCTTACTTAACAGCAAAGTTTCCATCCCCCTTTGAGCTCTTCTGACAGATCCGAGCACTGATCTCCAGTATAGACATGGTGGGTTTAGGCCAAGCCCAGCTCAAACAGAAGCCCTGGATCCAGCAGGAATTATACAGAGGGAGCAGAGGTCACAAAATGACCCAGCGTGTTTTGTTTAAATTGAGAATTTGGCTGAAGCCATCTTTGAAGAAGTTCTTTTCACGTCCTACTACATGGAAAAGAAAACTCCTCTGAAAACAAGGCTATTGGGTAAAAGCTGGCATCACATTACTCTCTCAAAGGGAGCCTACACAGAGTTTGTAAATTGCCTGTTGTGAGAAGGCAACCAAGGAAAAGAGCAAATTGGGGTGGTGGAAAAGAAGGGGACAAGATTGCGTGGCATCCCCTAAAGGTGTAGAAATTCAGATTAATCAACCAAGTCAGCAGCACCACCTATTCTCCAACTAGACTTAAGTATTTCCCTTTTAGTATTCAACCCTGCAAAATTTGAACATTTCAGTATAATGTTATTTAATTTATAAGATGAAATACTTAAAAGAGAACTCTGTAAGTCTAGCTGAAGATTAAGTCACACCCAAAGAAATTGCAGTGCTCAGCAATCCACTGAAACACTGACACTCCTCTCTCAAGAAACCTGTATTCAGCAGCTGCTCACATGCAAGGATAAAGCCTGATTTCATTTACACAGGCAAACCATTGCCTGTAATTATACCCTGAACTGCTCTGGTGGCAAATTTGAGGTGCTGAGAGCAGAAATTGGCTCACAAGTTGTTTGTTGTATCTGGTAATGAAAATGCTCACTAATTATTCAACCTACTAAATGCAACAGTGCCATCCATTGCATATTGTCCTACCTTTCTATTATTCACAAATGCTTTTTTTGTTTGGAAAGGTAAATTTTTTTAAGAAGGACTTTTTCCTAGGGGTACTCTAATAGGTGACATGAACTGGGTGCTAATCAGATATAACAAGGAAACTGTTAGCCATCCTTAGGCAAAGTGAACTAGGAAATGGAGAAAGACCATCCACCACAAATATTGGGGACATGGTTCATCCTCCTTAGAGAATCTGAGATAGATTCTGAGATACCTATCTCAGGATACATCAGCAAATTCTTCTCTCAGTTCAGGTATAGAGCTGGAGAAGACTCACTGATACCCAGCTAATGTTGTACAGTAATATCTCCTGTCTCTACACATCCTCTCTCCCCCAAATACTTGAGGTAAATCCAAAGGCTTAACACTTGCCTTCTGAAGAGCAGAAGATACTTTCTGGGTTCTAGCCAAGAGATACCATAGTAGAAAGATTGTACAGGACAAAAAAATTTTTTTAGATGACAATAAAAGCAGTGAATGTTTGAAAGTACTAGCAGCAAACTAGACAAATACACTTCAATCTAACTGCAGGAGATGGTAACAATTCCATGCAAGCCAAGTTATGAGCTAACTGAGTATCTATCCAGGTGCAAATAAACACAGCGCAGGAACTTGTGAAATTCTCAGTTCTTGCTGAAACCTGACCAGGAATTGACACGAACAGAGGATACTGTTTTTCTGACGGTCTTCATGCAGGTAATGGGACTAATGGAAATCCCCAACCCCATGGGTGAGGAGCACCCTGACGGTGCTGTGAGCATCCTCCGACAACCGAGTGAAAGACAAACAGCTGATCCAACCCATCCTGCAGCTCTAGCACCAAGCCACAGCAGTCTATCGGGTAACAATTGCGGAGAACTAACATGGAATAAGGAAAAACATACTGCTGCCAATACACCCAAAGATAAAATAGCAACAGGTAACTAACTCTACAGCGTCAGACACTGGCACAATCAGAACAAAGCTATTTAGAAAGAGGAGAACATACGTACAGGTAACTTTAAGCCACTTTCCGGTGTTGGAAGCATTTTGTATTTTTCCTCTTACCAGTGCATCGGCCACAGCAGCCTCCAGATCTGTGCTGGTGCTCAGGACTCGCATGGCATTCACAGAAGCAGGCATCCTGCCTGGCTGTCCGAGTCCAAACCGGTCTGCACAAAAGACAACAGTGAAAGGGAATGTTAAATGAATTCACATTCACTTGGAATCCTAATCAGGTGGCCGAGTAGCTCTCCCCATGAGCTCTGAAAACTCACAGTGCTTTTCCATTAAACACCCTTTCACCCAGAGCTCCGGAGAGTTTGCTATTAGGGTAAGAAATAAACTATTGTTTGTTGGGTGTTAGAGACAATTTTGGATCCTCAGGGCAACTTTGTATTTATTTATTTTAATCTGGGAAGCAGGGTATCTATTTTGTGTTTCTTTCTACACAGCTGTTTCAAAGTTTTATTTTAATGTCAGAGGCAGACATGCCCATCCCAATCTGGCACTCTCAGAAATCAAGAGAAAGCATCTCATTAACTTCAGAGAGACAGAACCATTTCCAGTGTCAGAACATGTTAATACTCGAGCACTCATCCATCCTGCAGCCTTTTCTCAGGCAAGGATGTGAGACTAGCAGCATCAGATTAGCCTATTTTATATTTCAAGGCTTGATCAACCAGTACAATATTCCCCTATGCCCTCACAGTATAAAAACAAAGTTTATTATTTACTTGTGAAGTGACTCCAATTTTTAGTTTAGTACTGTTCTTAAGAAGCAGTTTAAATGCCAAAGCTCTGTATCAAAACTGATTTTTTGGAGCATACAGTATCATCTTTTTCCCTTTGAATTTGATGGCAAATCTCTCAATGGCATCCAAAGCAACAGGGATTGAGTCTAAAATCCTATTTACACTTCTAACATTAATTAGTTTATAATTTGCCAAGTCCATCAAAAAGTTATTGAAATTAGTTTCTTTACTAAAGGCAAGCCAGCAGGGATATGACACAATGGGTGACCTGAGTAGCACAGGCCAGGCTCTGGCAGCCTAGTCATTCGAGATGGGGGCAGATCAGATATCAGGTTATTGGGATCCTGGCTCTGGTCCATAAGCAGGAAGATCAGTTTTGACATTCCAAGTTTTTGTTTCCATGTGAGCTTGTTTGCTCATGAAGAACTTAGATTATTCTTTCAGGGACATACATGACACGTCTGTCCCCTGCACCCACACATGCCAATAAGGGTTTTGCCAGCAAATTCAGTGGTACACGAATCAAGCTGCGTGAATCCATTTAAGAGACCCTCAGCTGATCCACACCAGAGGCAGCATCGAGCAGCAGGACAGAGGGATCAAGTCACACAGGTCTGTTAACAGCTCATCTATATTTAATTTAGCAACAGAAAATTTGCCCAGATATATTGTGGATTTACAAAAAACTGAGGTCAAACATGGTAATCAGCAGCTTAATGTATTTCTTGGGAAAATACTGTGCTCATCATAAAATTTCATTGCTTTCCTCTTTAGGAATCTACTGAAAAATCTTTTAAGGAATTAGCTCACAATGACATGCATAATTTAAATCAGAGACTGAAGTCTGCCAGTCTACTGTCCTAATTCCAAAGCATTATTCAAGTGTGTCAGATATCAAGCTACTGAAAAGAAACAGGGAAGATTTCTTTTATATCCGAAGTATTTTGCAAAGGGAAAAACCCCTGCAGACTAGTATTTATTTCAAACAGAAGTGTTATCTCCCAAAATTTACTGCTTCTTAGAGTTATGAACCCAGACAAGACATTTCTGATTTACAACAAAAGCACATTTTCTACAAAACACATTACAAGGGGAAAAAAATAAACAAACTTCTTAGAACTACTGCCAAAAAGTAACCAAACCATGACATTTCACAAAGAAATAAAAGTTGTATGTGTTATTACTATCCCCTTTTTTAATGTACTTTGGTTGAAGAATCACTTCATATATTTAGGTGAAATAGTGCTTTATCCCTAAAATAGAAAGATCTGTGCACTCTTAACAGAAGCACAGAGGAGGTGATAATGTGTTAGGTTTGACTGAGACTTAAAGTCACGACTACAGAGATATACACTACAAAGATGTACAGAAGACAAGGATTTTCCTATATGTAAATAATATTTGGTACAGTACAAGGGCTGTAAATGTTGAGACAAGTCCCAGACTCAGTTTTACATTTAAATCTGACTTAATGACATTACTCAAGTGTTACTGAGATCAGAATTTGGCTTTAACTTTTGAAATTACATGGCATCAAAATACTGTATTTTGTTTTCACGTATATTTAGTATTACATTAGAAAAGGGTAGATAGTTTCTTTTTGTTTTTTATTAAATGAAGAGTAAAATGACAACGTAATTCAGTTGTAGATCAATTTAAATACCCAGCATAAAGAAATAAAATTAAGCTTTTTTAACACAGTAAGTGCAGTGTGGCATGCTGGCTTCTGTGTATCTCCACGGCTATCTGGAATTTTCTGACTAATTTGTTCAGTGATCTGCAAATTCAAAACACCCAAGTTACTCTGGGCTTCTCCCCAAGACACTGTTGCCATAGCTGAGTGCAGAAGTAAGACCTTAGAAAAGATCTCAGCATAACCCTAGCTTGGGGCTGGGAACACACCTGGCTCCGGGAATAACCAGTAGAGGCAAGCCCACTATTACTGGGCAAATAAAAATCGGAAAACGCTCTGGCCACATTCCCTTGTCTCCCTGGCTAGATTCATTATACTTGGTGAACACTTGCAACCATCATTTTTTACCCTATTTTGCCATTTTTCAGATAATTTTGGCCTTCTTTAAGACACAGGTAACAACGATACAAAATTTGATTGTGCTTTGTACCAAACCACAGGAGCCAAGCATGAAGTGACTATCACAGGAAGCTGAATGTTAACAAAGCTTAGATCTCTATTACAATCAAGCTATTTTAAGTACTTTAAATTCCTTTGGTTACATATGAATTCAAATTGTTATTTGGAAAATGCCAGTCAAATCAGCTTGCATCACGTCTGTTAAATAACCTGATAAGGGAAATCTTTTGAGAGCTTTACATAAGTGACAGCCACTTAACTAGACTCATGAGAAACAGAGTATTTTTCACTCCCTACATGAAGGGGGTTAATTAAATAACTTTGAGTATCACAAATTCCTTATGCAATTTTAGCCTCCAAGAGTACACTGAAGGCCTCATCTTCTACATCACCCTTGTCTCCATGATTAAGTCTCTTGGTCCCAAAGGTAGCAGCCCTAATTCAATTCTTTTTAAGACTCCCAGTGAAATATCCTGATTTCAAAGGGAGTTACAGGCTCTCCATAAGAATCCAGCAGTGGGGTGAGGAAGAAGCAACTGGAATCTGCAGATTGTTCTCATTATATGTGAGCATCAGTCGCCTGATGCAAAGCCCAGTGAAATTAAGGGAATAAATTTGGGTTTTTTTCAACAACTTCCATGTACTCTGGACAGGGCCTTCAGAATTATATGAACTACAGATCAGCACATGTTATGCTCCAAAGTTAATTTTGAAAGCTCATCAGGTGCTTAATTTTTGTTGCTCTTGTGTATTTTGGAGAGGATTCCAAAGAACTTTCATTAGTAGAGACAGTAGTTCAAAATATTTAGTGATAAATGGGATGAAACCCTCTGGGATCTGGTCCTGGGCATTGGAAACTGCTACACTGCTAAAGAGGAAATAGAATTTGCAAGTACTCTGCATCAGTCAGGATTTAGCCCATGCTGCACAACTGATCCAATTTACAGGAGAATTGAGTAAGCCCTGGATCACCCTTTGTTTAAACACTGTTCACAATGTTCCTAAAATACATAAAATTAAAAACATCCAATAAATGAAATTCAAAACAAAATGCCACGTTGAACAAAAGCAGAACAGAAAGCGCCGCAGTGGTGAGAAGCACATGCCAAGTGCTGGCTGATGCACACAATGGCAAATGTTAAGATGGTGTAAAACAAGACTACGTATAAGAAGCGGATTCATGCAGTTAGCGCTTGTTCACCTGACTGCCCAACAGAATCAGCAGTGGAGAGAGCACTAGTGGACCTGGAATGACGTCGAGAAGCTGCAAGTAGAAGGAATGGCAACACCCACAGGATTAACACACATTTAACCCGAGACAGAAAATGCCACAATCCAAAGGGGATGCGTGTGACCGCTACCGTAAAGGTGTTTCATAGTGACAGGGCAATGAGGCTGTATGTGAATGCATAACAGATACAGCGCAAGCCCCACAGCGACGCCATCATCTGTAGCTTCCCCACCTTCCCCTCGTGACCATAAAAACGATGCATTACACAACTCCTTTGTAACAGTTCCAAACCAGGTACAGCTCAGCAGAAACACCCCAGTGCACACCAGTCACATTCCAGACCAGCAGGCCTGGGAGATGGCCATCACGAGAACGTGGAGCACAGAACTACAGCGAAGGATTTAGATGTGTCTGATCTAAACCCCGAAGTGAAGCCATGATGAATGGTTACAAATTGTGCTTGCAGGTATTTTTCCACAACATTCTAGCCTATGCATAAGAAAACAACGTTAACAAAGAGAATGCGTAAGCACATAAGTAGAAAGAGTCATACAGGGAGGTCACCAACCACTGCGTATCAGTCCTTGGGTTGGGTTTCTTTTCCAAGTAAACATATGTACACACATATTGCAGGTGTTGCTACTGCCAAACATGTCTTGCTTTTAACAAATTCTGTATACATGTTTCTTGAACCTCAGTAGGAACATGCACAGATAACCAGAATATGCACATCACAAACCTATCCGGAATTACACATGTATACAAATTGTTAATAGCAATGGAGCACACACAGTAGCAGAGGAGCCTAAGCCAAATATAGCTCCCACTTCAATTCCCAGTTGTTAGCAGCACATCAATCACCAAACGCCTTTGGAGAGGTTTTCAGTTCTTGGATTCAACATACAAGTTCTTTATGAAAGTAAATGAAAACCTGGTCCAGTCATTTCCAAATTACATAAATTCAGTTTTTCTAAAGAATTTCTCCCTGTGCCTAGCAGTTACATGCTCACCAGCTCAGAGCAACAGACCCAAGAAACTGATAGATCATTTGAGCAATTCATCACCACAGACTCACTGAAGGTTTGTTGCTTTAACATCATAACTAGTACTGTCAAGAAACTGACAAAATAAAGCAAAATCACCTTCTAATACAAATAAACTTTGTCAATTTTGCATATTCATCTGCAGCAGAAAAATTCTAAGTCTTTCTAAGACAAAGAATTCATAAACACAAATACTCATATTTTGAAATAGAAATCAGCAAAGTGAGAAAAATAAAATTTATGTTTTTTCAACTGTGAGAGTTTCATTAAAAGATATACAGAATATGCAATATGGTCTTTGACTACAGAGAACACATGCACTTATTCAAGACAACAGAGCCACTGACATCTTAACTAAACTCATGGAAGATTTGCAAAGATCAGGGCAGGAGTATGAACTGCACCTCACAACTAAGGTTCTTAGCTCACAATTGCCTTCTCCCAAGCCATCCACCGTGCCCCTGCGGACACCACGGCAAGATCAGGGCCCACAGAGAAACAAGAATAATTAAAAAAAAACAACCCCCACATCTCTGCAAGGACACTGAGCATAGACTGACTCTTGACTGGTATTTACTAACTTAGGAAGTAAGTCTCTTGAAGCACAGACATGCATACCTGCACAGCAACCCAAAAACAAGAGCCATTTGCAGGGTCAGGAGGTTAGTCTTCACATTGACCATAATACCACTAAATGCAAGAATCCTGTCTATATATATAGCTACTTTAATTCACAAATATACAACTTAATCTTTATGAGCTAAACCAGGCCATGCACGGTAGGATTATATTATCTTCACATTATTGCAAGATTAACTACGTTCTAAAAATACTGTAATAGAACCATATTGTTTTGGTTTAAACTGACATATATAAATTTCTCTGAGATCAGTTACACACTACATAATTAACAAGTTCGTGAACATGTTCAAACTTAAAATGTTCCAAAGAAATCACAAGGAAAAGGCAATAGGATAGCAACTACTTTGGGCTATGTTGTTGCATTGATATTTCCTCCCCATGTAAGCTTTATGACCTAATAACAATGTATTTCTAGAAATGCATTAATCTTCAGGTAATTAAATACCATGACCCTCTCCCCACAATAAAGATTGTTACAAACACTGTAACACACATCTGTAACTTAAATTTTATAGTCAGTGTATAGTCAGATTCAGAACTGGTGAAGGAGCAAAAAGCTCACGCCAACCATGATTCTGGTACGCTGCATTTGTTTTTCAGAACAAGGGCTCAAGACAGTATTTCAACTACTTATTTCCAATAAAATAAACAAAACACAGCACAGTGACATAAAACACTGACAAGTTAACCCTGAAAACCAGTCTGCTCACACATTTTGGCTGGAGGAAAACAGCTTCATCCAAAATTGAAATTAGGCAGTTAACTATAAAAATGAGCTACAGTTGTGTATCTACTGTCTTTTTATAGCTCTGGTATCAAATCAGTTTCAGTTATGAATGCTACATTGAGCCCCTCCCATTTTTCACCAAAAATTGAGATATTAGAGACCATGCAAATAGATTATTTTATAGCTCAACATAATGAAGTCTTTGAACCCAAAAGCCTCTCCAGTATTAACTACGCGATGTTCCACTTACATGCTATATCATATATCTGCATTTTGTCATTATGTGCAAAATAGATCCTGCAACACCATTCTTCATTAAATTACTACATAAATGAAGAGGGCCTAGAGATCAACCATGTTTCATGTCTGAGATGACAAGTCTTTGATACAACAAGTAATGTAACTGGTTGAATATATGATATGGTATTTGATCAGAAACATTAACTATCTTGCTGCATTCAGCATTGTGCAGAAAAACTGCATGTGGTAAGTGTCATGGGATTTTCTATTTGTACTGTACACTTAAATTGCACTTCAACCATGGTCCCTTAAAACCTCAGTCTTTTAATGACTTTAGGCTGTTTGACAGTTTCCTACAAAACTGCGTGTGCAACTTAACTCATGACTAACCTTGTCCTGCAAAACCTCTACAGAAAGAGAGCTGTTATATTCATTGGAGGACTTAATATAGAAATTATATACTCTAACTGTATCTGGCTATAAGAAAGTCACATTGTGAATAATTTGTCACTCTACAACAGACTATAATGTTACCAGCTACTTTACTGTGACCTAGAAGATCCAGGCTTGCCCTCCCATCAGTGTTGTAAAGCAAAGAACAGCAGCCCCATACAAACTGATTTAATGAAACTAAAAATTGCAAAAGTTCAAACTAAACTATTTTCCTGCTAACAGTGAAACGCTGAGAACCAGAATTGAAGCATGCAGAAGAAAACAGAGGGGAAAAAACCAGGGTTGGAAAGGAGGAGTGTCAGGAATTCAGAGGACAGGAAAGAGCTCATTCCGCCTAGCAGTGTCTTGAAAGGGCAATCACAACAAGGGAAAAAGGCAAAAAAATATTGACCCTTAAAGCTCCAATGCCTACATGTACTCACCAAGTGGAGGAAAGCCCCGAGCAGGGCTTGTATCTCGACTGCTCTCACGGCTGGTATCACGACTGCACCCCTGACTCATGCTGGGTCGGGGGATACGACTGCTCCGTGCTAGCATGCAGCATGGAGAGTTTCAGAGAAGGTGAACAAGTTTAATGAGGACAGAAAGCTCAAAGTCAAGTCACATTTCTGTTAGTTACGGTAATTATTACATTAGTAATTACAATCTGCAGCAGCCTGCTCAGGCTCTTTATAAACCAACTACCTTACATGCTGAGCGGTGTTTGTGATGTGAAATTTCAGCAGTACTCATGTCTGGCTGACAATTTGCTTTTTTCTTAAGCAATCCAAGTTTTGTTATTCAAGTAGAGCCGGAATCTTCAATCATTTAGGGGAGCTCTACTGTTGCAAAACAGATGAGGCTGAAACAAACCCTTCTGGAATATTTCTTCCTTAATTATAAGATAAACACCCTTCTGGAACAAAATAGCAGATGAAATTTTTTTAAGTAATCATGATGCCTATATGCTATTTCTACATAGATTTGCCTTTCACAAGGATAGCTTTGCCATGAACAAATATCCTAAGGAAAAAAAAAAGGTGTACTGTACAGACTTGCAGAGGTATCTTCCTCTAATGAAAGATACTGGGAAAAAGCATTTAGAACCTGAATACCTGAAAGACAGGTTAAGAAGTTATTTGAATTTGAAGAGTGCAGCAGCTTCAGATATTTAACAGAAGCTAACTTCTGCTCCTCAAGCATTTCTAAAGGCTTATATTTATAGTTTTGTATGCACACAGATTGAGACATATGTGCACTTTAAGGGAACTTTAAACTATATTTTTTACTTTGACAAAACCCTACATGTTTGCAGATGTTTGAAAGATGTTTGCAGAAAGTTATTTAGTAAGCTTTATACATGGTAAAGAACACAATATTTTCTTAGGAAAAGAACAGCAGTTAATTGCCAGGAGTTTACCGTGAAGAATTTAATGACAAAAGGGATTTTCTTTGCTGTTTTGAAAAGGCAGTAGCACATTTCAAGGGTTCAGGAAAAGCCATTAATGAGTTTTCTCATGCACAGAGTAAAACCTAATCTACCAGTTTTGATGACAACACAACAGGTACATATGCATATTATGAATGTGCTAATACTTTGACAGTACCCCTCCCTGTTTATAAAAAAATAATGCCATTTGCATGCTTCAGAATATATATATATATATTCTTAAAAATCTCTATTGCTTTGTATAGAGAATGGAGATTCCTAGACTCAAGCTAAAGAAGTCCCTCTACAGTGTTTTTGTGGGCTCATATACACAGTATTAGTAGCCTTTAAGCAAAACAGTACAGAACAAAATAGAAACCTTCATATTCAGGATTTAAAATTCAAATAGAGACTTCTGCCATATGCTTGGTTTCTCAAATCCCTTCCGGTTTTGCAAAACCCAGTTCATATCTCAGCTGAATTAATGGTTCTGATGGTTGACCTTTGATGTCAGACAATACAAGATGAGCTATTAACCAAGCTGATTAGATCACCAAAATGTCTAATGGTTCTGAATGAGTTAAATGGGCTTATAATAAATAAGACAAACTAAATTATAAGAACTGGATGACATTAGGGTCCATGAGTACAATAATCTCACCTCATATGTACAAGGAAAAAAAGCTGACAGGTGAACTACAGGTAAAAGTCACACACTGAAGTCTTCCACACAAATACTTGCTTGAAACTGCAGACTCTCTAGAAGCAAACTTCTCATTCTTGGGTCTCATGCTTAAATGTAAATAATGGCAGCCTTCACAAAACGTTTGCACAAGCAGTCATTTCTCTTAAGCAGAGAAGATCTGCCCGTCTTTTCCATTATACAACACTACTAAAACCAGTGAAGGCTCTTAAGAGAGGGAGAGATGTGAACGATTAAAAAAATTAATGGATGCACACAATACATTCTCCTGCCATAACAGCTAACAGCAGAAATATGAAGAAAATGCACTCTAACTGCATGAGAGAAGACTAGTAAAGACAATGCTACAGAGGAAGCACAATACTGACTGCACAAACAGAGCACCCCAAAACAAACACTGGTTACATCATGAGTAATGGTCAAACAAAAGGGTTGCATGTTACTGTATGCAAATACAAAAGCAATGAAAAGAAGAATGAATCAAAAAGAACTGAAAGATGAGTCTGTTGTGGACTCCCAGGCACCTGCATCACATTTTTAATGCTGTGCTGTGTAACGAAGATTGTGTATCAGCTGCCCAGAATATTTCCTTTAGACCCTGCCAGCAGTAAGGGCCAGCAGTGTTGTAATTTAGAGAAGTCTCTCATACTGTGACAGCCTGTCTCTGCACTGCAGGCAGCAAAGGCAGAGACGACAGACACCAGTCTCAGTTTGAGAATTCGCAACCCACAAAAGTTGGACAGAAACCAAGTAAATGAGTAGTAAAATGGATTAAAAGGAGTAAACAGAATGAATGCAGACAGTGTGCCTACAGCCAGCTCTGTTCTGAGTCTAGGACAGGACAAGGATAGGTTGCTTTTAATAATACCCAACTTTCTAATGTGTACTGTACATCTAAGTTTTAATTCATCTGGAAAGTCAGAGCACTTGGACATGGCTCACACCTTTATTAAAACGCATTAGGCTCTTACACCAGTGCAACACAACAGATGTAAATATCACCAGCAGAACATGATAGTGCCACTGTTTCCCAATCTACCACTTGGAAGAAACTTGTATTTCATCAGAGCGTGAATTTTAATGATTCTTAAGTGGAGACTAAAAATCAGCAGACGTTTTCTTTACATCAATTACCAGCATTTTTGAATCTGAAATGCTGCCAAAACAGCCAAAGGAAAGCTCTGCAGTGGGGTACACCCAGTAGAGGCAAGTCAAGAACTGACTTCAGCTTTCCAACAAACACGCCCAGCATAACCAAAAAGAGTTCTGCTGCATGAAACTGAAAGCCAGCTGTGCCTGCTCCACTTTTTGGAGAATGACAATCTTGAATCTCTCACTCCTTTCAGATCCAGCTTTGACACAGGATCTGCTGAGTGTCCAACAGAATTAACTTCAGGCAGACAACTTTCAATCCATGGGCAATGGACATCACCTTTTTGAGATGATCTCCTTCAAGGGACCCAAAGAAAAGGTCAGCATTAAGTGAATTATACTCCTCCTTCCCCAGCTATCACCACTAGTAAAACTCACCAAGGAGACAGCAAAGGCAAGCTTCAATCTGAAGTGTCACAAGCAGAGCTATACAGGTGACCACGCAGGACCTTGGCACACCAAATGTGCCTCTTTGAAAACAACACACTTCTTCAAGGTTTCCAGTATACAGAGGGAACCATTACTCATGGATACCTGTGGCCAGCATGGAAACCTAAGCTAGCAGCAAGGTACTGATGCTAACAGGCACCCACATGCTCTACTAACTTGCTACTGCCCCAGGAGGGCCTGAAAAACTCCAGTGGACAGTTCCTGTATTGAGAACCCAGGTGAGTGGGAGTCTATTTAATGAAATGAGCAAACAAAATAAAATATCAAGGAAATATAGAGACTGAAGCAACATAATAAGAAAGCATAAAATACTGTTAGCTACTATGCTATAAAGTAATAAATACAATGGAATAATGCTATATAGTTGACAGCTCAAAAGCTATATAAGCCAGTATCACCATTTTCAAGATCCAATAAGACAGAGTTTCTGCAACTGAGCCGTAAAGGCAACGCAAGTGTCAGACACTCCTGTTCCCGTAACAGCCCAAAAAGAACAGGTTGTGGCCATCAACCCAGGGAGGGCAGGTGTAAGCCACACATCTGACATGTCAGAGCTCTCTCCCACTCTCAACGAACAAGCACTGCATTCTCAGGGAGCACATCAGAGAAATGAGATATAAATTACTCTTTCAAAAGAATTCAAGGTTTCCGTAATGTACCTGAAAGCAGGCAACCCAAGAGTGAGGATTTTACACAAGGCAATTTCTCTTCAGATGCTCGACACTGTTTCAAATCAGACCACATAACGTGATGATCAGCTTAAGCACAGGTGATGGTACTATCCATCACTCTTTGCTTCCTCCTAAAAAACACAGCTCTCCTACAGAGTGATAGCAGAACAATTACCTCTAGTATTTGGGAGGCACTTTACATTTTAAAAGCAGTGAACAGAAAAGCACAATGAGGCCATAAAATAGATCAGACATGAGAAGAACACTGAATTTGGAAAAGCAATCACAATGAATAATGAAGTATTTTTTATGAATCATAATGGTATATGCACTCAGGTGCTTTAAATTCATTTCATTATACTGGATGAATAAGATACTTATCTATTAACAATCTACTCTAAATAAAAAAGTAGCTTAAATGTAAAATACATTTGCTAAGACAATAGTTATAAATTTAATTGCGAACAATAAGGCTATAACTTCAATCAATTTCAACCTACTAGTAAAGTCTTTGGAGATAAATAATTTAGTATAAAGGGCTCTTCTACATTAGCTTCAAACTTATAAAACAATTTCTATTAAAAAATTAAAATGTTCAGACAGCACATTGAATACCTTTTCACTTCTATTCGGATACACAACTTTTACACATTATGTTTACTCACCTGACTTAAAAAAATGAATCTGCTGATAAATTTGAAAATAGAAACTATTATAGAATATTTACATAACAGTCACTGAGACAAGAATATTGAAAGTAGAACAATGAAAGCAGAAGTCTAAAATGCTGTCGAAGAATGTGGCTCCAAGACATTAAGGAGGAGAGAAGCAAACCATTTAAGCTGCAAAATTTCTAAAGTAATCCAAGAAGGTGTTTTTTGCTCTTGATTTCAACTGACTGTAAAGATTGCTCAACTCATTTTAGGACTGAGCCACTGATACCAAATAACCTCTTTTTCCTGTGATGGTTATTCACGACAACTGTTTTTGCTGCCTGATCTAATAACATCACTCATGTTGAATTTCAAACAGGAGACACATCATGACATCTTTAGGCTTACTTTGAAAACACAGCTCAACCTGGAAAATTAAAATTACTCTCCTATAAACCACAATCACATTAACTTGTCAGCTGAAAAATAACAGTAATATAAACAGTTTCCTAGTCAACAGGACAGTCCCTCCTTCAAGCACACTGGTCAGCATGTCACTGCAGTGACTGTTCTTACCTAGTCCTATTCTGTTGGGACTTGTCTCTCGACTGCATCCCTGGCTCCGAGGAATCTTGCTGCGCTTCTCTGAAGATGATGGCACTGGCTGGACTCTGGACGTTCCACTGCTCAGGCCACCATAGGAGCTTCCTAAGAGCTTACCCGGAGAACTAGACCGGCTACCAGCTAGAAGAGAACCAGAAATAAGGAAAAAACAATTAAAACACCCCAAGTTTTTAAACACACTGACAGCAAAACTGGAACACAATAGCTATATCTAAGAATTTTACACAAATCACTTATCAAACCAATGGGAATGTTCCCTATGGGCTTTCGAGGAAGACTCAGGAAAGCCCATGGACAATGAACACCGACATCAGCAACCCTGCCTTCTACGAACTGTTCTGCCCAGCAGGGATCAAGGCCAAAGCAGACACTGCTGCATTTGAACACCCCAGCCAGCTTCATGAGAGCTTGTGGAGGTGCCAGGACCGCTTTGCTGTAGCAATATGGAATTCACAGGCTGCTTTCTCCTCCTCACAAAGCAACACCAACGAGCCTGTGTGGAGAGCTGTGCTGCAGCTGACAGCTTCTGGCACAGGTCACCTGTTGCAAAGCAGCTCAGGCATCTCCATGCTACACTGCAGTGGTAGCAATACTTTCCTACAATAATTCAGTAATAAAAAAACCTGCCCCAATCAACACAAAAACCCCAGCACATCTGAATAGATCAGCATGATAAAGGGTAAACCACGTGAGCCTGTCACATTTGTAGAGGTGCTGGCTTACTTAGGTCTGGTTGGTTAAACCTAAGCTATTTATTTCTCAAACGAAGAAAAGTTTTATCAAGTTGAATAGTCGGCCTGTTTTATTTTGTCTTGTCTGTTTGAATAGTCAAGGCAAGTTTACATTTCTTCTAAGCCATATTGTCTCCAAGAGAGTCTACTAACCAAGATGAATTTACATATTTACATTCCAGCTGCACTAGATCTCTCTGTCTGAAACAGTTTTGCTGTCTAATCCAATTAGGTGACTGATATTTTCTTTTTTTCTGCTGCGAGTCTTCATTTGCTAAGTTGTTTGAAAATTATGTAATGCTAGCTTAAAGGTAATCATAAAGAACTGTAATAGATTCATGACGATTTAATTTGCTTCTTCAGGTATAAGTCCTGAAAATCTGCTGTTGCCATTACCATTCCTGACATTTCATTTATTTGCCAAAAGAGCCAGGAAAAGTATATTTGAAAAGGTTGCAAGACCATACTCGGGCAAGCTCACCTTTTGAACGGATATTCATGTTGGTTTCTTTCTGAAAAGTATCTACGCATATCACGAAAATTTCATTTCCAGATACTATTACAACCCAACAAGAGAAGCCTGTTCTTCTGCCTTAATTTAAGAAGATAAGCAATCCTGATAGTCTTGTGGACAATACCCAAACACATGTATTACATAACTTACTTGCCTTCTCCAATTTCTTGGTCAAAGCCATTCTGAATCAATTAAATATACTACAATACTGTATGTGGTACTGGTTCCATTCTCCCCACCTCAAAGTGACAGATGCCAGTCTTACACACAGCACCACAACCTAAAAGCCAAGACTCCTCTCAGTTATGCTGCTGAAATCTCACTGATGTCAGGAGGGCTGCACTGAAGTAACTGGCAGAATTTAGCACCTAGGATTTAAGCTACAGCAGTGAGCCAGCTTCAATGTGCAGAATGTATGCTTACCATGTTTGATTACTGGGAAAAGCAAAATCACCTGCCATACACATTTTGATTTATGACTTTAAGAAAATGTCTTTAAGTCTCACAGTTGGGACAGAACAAGGGATGCTAAAAGCTTAGCAGTTAAAAAATGTGAAGGAAACAACGTGAGAAAGCAAGAAAGGGAAAAAGTTTCTTACCACCAGCAGGATTAGCTGATCTGGATCCTTGATTATGAGGGCAGACCAAGGGACAGGCAAAAAGTGGATTAAAAGACAGCAAGACAATACAGCGTTCAGCATGCGGTTTATGCTATACACAATACAGACAGATTTATTTACAAACATGTCACTCATAAAGCCTCTGCAGAATGCAGTGAGTTAATGTGCAGATGCAACTAAATTTCCCAATGCTGATCGGCTACTTAGCAAAATGTCAACCAAGACCCAAGTTCGGCTCTAAATCACACTCCAGCCCAGTCTGCAATATTGCAGCATAGTTATTTACTGTGTGGGCACAGGGAATTTGGTCCTGTGATTGTATTATACTTGAATTCCTAAATTATTTCATGCAATGTTTAGCTTAAGGTTAAAGAATACATCTGGCTGGGCTAAGATGGAAACAGGATTCAGCAAACTAGACCAAGGCACCAGGTTCAGACATGACCGTCCTAAATCTTCATAAGGCATTCTTTAAAAAAAAAGTAAGTCCATAATCCTTGAAATCTTCCAATACTTAACTATTCTTTAAATACTTTTGAGACTTGTCTCATGTAGTCTGACCATTCTTCACCAAAGTTTGGGGAAAAAAGGTTATTTCTCTCATTAGATCAGTTTTAGGTTCAAAACTGAAGAAATCAATTTACATCAGCATACCAAAGCCCAAATAAATCTTCAAGACCTCAATGTAAGGATTTCCATTTGGCCCCATCCTCAACATACTACTACTTTCTTCAGCTCTCCCAGCCTAACATGAGGCTACAAACTGCTTCTTCACCCCTCCAGCATGACAGAGCAAAGCAATGAGAGAATGAACAGAGAAGGGCTTGTAAATAACAGTACAAAGCGAGACAAGTCCTCAGAACAGACAGATCCTTCCACAAACCCCACCACCTCTTACCCACAAGGCTGAAGGTCCTCAAAACAGGGAGCAGTTTTCTCCCTACCCCCAATTCCTTTTCAAGTTTGAGTGACAAAATTCTCCTTAGATACACATAACAAATATGCAGCAGCACCATATGTGTGGCTCCTGGGGAAAGCATGCCTTGCCAGGAAGCCAGAGTGCAGATGTGTCATGTGAATCAAAGCAGAACCCTTTTCTCCATATCTGCACAAAATAGGTGATGTCCTATTCTAAACTGATGCCAAATCCCATTAATTTTAGACAGCTCATGAGTCACACACACAGAAATAGTCACATAAGCAGGAGAAGCTTGGCAGGGCAAGAACCCAAGACAGCAGTCAGCTAGAGCCACAGAGGGTGTTCTCAGCAGGACTCAGTGCCAGTTGTTTAGTTCTACAGAGAACTTTCAACAAGAAATTCTGCTGCGTAACTGGTAAAAACAGACAGCAGCTAAGCACTCGGATTTGGGGCCCTCTTTGTCAGCAAGAGAACACACTGGCTACATGGGGATCTGTTTTATTACATGTCCAAACATTATGATCAGAAGTGAGCCCAATTCTCAGCTGGTACTGCTGTAATTTAAGAGAAACATATTAATGACTATTTGTTCTGCTCCCCCAGGAAGAAAACAATGCTTACGCTGGGACTGGGAAACTACTTTAGCCCGGCTACGACCTCGAGTATCAGCAGGTGTAGAGGTGACACTTGTGGCACTGCCAGAGCTCTGTCTCCTTGTACGGATCCGACCTGGAGGAATGCAAAGACAATTAGGCTGTTAGTAAGTTTCTTACAAAGGCAGCAGAAGTGTCTAACACACTATACACACAATTACCCAGGGTACACAAAAGAATTTTATAGGGAGAGGCAACACCTTTTATTAGGCTGGCTGAGACGCAAGGGAGGGAGTGGAAACAGCCACAGACCATGAGTCCAAAAATTTCTCTGCTTTCTGTAAATGCTATCAGCCAGATTAATTAAAAAATATTACCTCTCTATAGCCTTAGCTTCTGTTCTATAGTAGCTTCTTTACAAAGGATCAACAACAAAAAATTTCAGCCTCCTCAATGCAGTTTCCTATATCAAATTATTACTTTCTGAGAAGGTGATCACCCTGTCAAAGACAGGTGTGAGAGATGCCCTCCCAAATTCCATCACAGGGACTTCCAGCTAGCTGTTTGGTGCTTTATATCCTGCTACTCCTGCACAGGCTGGCAAGCACTGCTGTGACAGTCTGTCAACACAGTCTGACCAGGCTTTTATTTCAGGCTCATTGAATTGTCCCTGTTTACAGATCCCTCATATTTATCCAGAGATCAGTGTAACTTTACTTGTAATGGAGAGCCC
This sequence comes from Grallaria varia, assembly GCA_013396735.1. Lineage (NCBI taxonomy): Eukaryota > Metazoa > Chordata > Aves > Passeriformes > Formicariidae > Grallaria > Grallaria varia. Next base: position 1,234,400 of record VWZG01009713.1, read on the forward strand.
CATTTAACACAATCAATGTTGTGGAAAAATGATTGTGTGTGCCTTCTCTTTATTTAAGCAGAGAAAGGATATAAAGTGTTCTTGGTCCTTGTTCTATCCTTTCCTCATGAAAAAGCCACAGAAATCTGAGCTAGGAAAGCTTACAGGGCCATCAGTTCATCCCCTTCCCGGGGCAGGGCTGTTTCCTACAGAATGTTCTTTCCAGTGCTAAGCTTCAATTATCTGTCTCTAGTTAATGGGAAAGAAATGATAATTAAGAGTAACACAAAGAAAGCCTCCATCAGTACTTTTCAACAGATCAGTTCCCAGCCAAATCTGAAGCTGTTTCTCAGGACTCATGCCAGTGCTATCCTGCATTCAGAGGACGACCTCAAGGTTCAGGCACAACAATAAAAGGGGAAAACCCCACAGCAGGTAAGAGAAGAGTCTAGACAACTGCACCCACTGGTTATAGATATCCATCTCCTGCCCTTTGTCTCCACTGTAAGCATACAGAGAAATACGAATGGGGAGACACACACTTCCCACCCAAAAAATCCCACTTCACATAAGGTACACATGCAGGACAAGACAATGGCAAGCAGCCCGAACGACTGGGAGTTGTGTACTTCTCTGAGCTCTCAAAATATTCATAACATGGTCTGTAAGTTTCTGCTAGGCACAGAGTAACAAGGAGATGCTTAACTTTGAGAAGAAAGGCTGAACTTGTCTGCAAGGGGAAAAGCCTACAAGGCAACTCTACTTCAAACCTCTCCACCAGCATCTAGTGTTGAAACAGCTCAGTAAGCAAAATACAGATATTTGTACATCCAAACATTTGCTTATGAATGAAGCACAGAACAGTCATTAGCATAAACTGGGAAAACTCTTTAACCACTGGCTCAACTAAACAAGCTCTGCAAACATCCACGCGTGTCCAGCAGTCATGAAACTGGCTGCTGAGCTCTTCTTACCACCAGCAATGCTGCAGCTCTCCTCTGCTCTAGAACAGCCCTGCCCCTTACAACAGTCAGCCTGACACACACAAAGAGAGGCAGTTCTAGAGCTCCCGACTGGCTCGCTGCTCTCCTGAGCACGTTTGCCACAGGCACAGACACCCGGAGATGAGCAGAGCCACCCCGCGACTTGCTCAGGAGGCACGGACCCCAAACCCCACCAAGGGTCTCCAGGCAGGACTGCTTTGGGAAGGAGGCACACAGAGAGCCCTGGTGAGAAGCCTCAAGGTGTCCCCTCATGTCTCACATCAGAAGGGCATTGTATAAGACAAGAAGTTAAACCTGACCAGTCGTAGGAACCAGTTAACGAATTTCACTTACAGCCTTCCAGCACACCAACAGGAGGCCTTGGCATTGCAGGAAGGCCTGGGGGGTACCTCAAGCTGAAATTCAACATTACACACAGTAGTAGACAGTACTGGAAGACATTTAGTGATGTGTATGGGCCAAGAAAGGGTGAGAAGGTACTGGTATTTCCTCTTATACACAGGCCACTTAAGATTCTCAAAATTTTCTGGATTTTCTGTCTCCATCAATATGTGACTAAGAAGGACAAAACTGGGACAATATGTAGTTAACTGACTCTTCCACCTTAAGAAATACAAAGACTAAAAAAAAAATATATAAAGAGAAACAGAGAGTAGCTTCTGATAACAAGTCTAGAGGCTTTAAGAAAGAAAACTGAACTGAAGGGTCAAACTTAATTAACATGTGATTACCAGCAGGATTAGAAACAGAGAACTCAGTCCTATTCTGAAACCACTGAGAGTCAGTGGGCAGATTCCTACCAACTTCAGCAGTTTCTGAATGAATGAATGAATGCCCAGGAACAAAATTCTGCTTCCTTTGGACTGGTAGATGTGCACACTGGTTTTGGCCTAATGGGTGTCAGAGGGAACAATGTGAGACAAAGAGCTGCTCTCCCAAAGTAGAAATAGTGCCAACACTGATACTGGTTTTCTCAACCTTTTAAAAAGGCTGACAAACATTTGAACTAACACTGTGCCGGACTTGCATTGTGCAAATGAATTTTTATATATATTACACCAAGTACAACATGAATATATAGTAGTTCACACTATACAAACGTGTCTGCTACATTTTCCTAAACATTCCATCTGCAAACAAGAATCTCCATTCACACCCAAGAGTTATTTGCACATAGGACTATGTGTGTGGCTTTATCGCCATCATTCTAACCCAGACGAAACACTACTTTCAAGCAGGATTGGAAAAAACATATCAACTAAGTTATTTAGACCTTTTTGTTGTTGTTAAACTCAAGCAAACATCTCCCCACTCAAAACTTTTTTCCTTTCAAGTGGGTTTGTCTCCATATCTAGCTCAAATTGCAGATGTAGCAATCCATATTTCATAATCATTATTTTCTGCTCCTTTTAAAAGCATTACTGCATCCTGACAACAGCAGCACAGCAAAGCAACAGATAAAGACTGTCCCAACTAGTTTCCAAAAACCATAAAAGTATTTTCATAAAAAAGCCCTTGATCTAAATTTGATACGTGACATTGTTGTTGGTAGAGAAAGGATATTGAAAGACTCCATATAAACACTTTGTGTTAAGAAACCATTTGTGGATTTTTTAGGAGGTTTTGGTTTTATTTTTCAAAGTTACTGTCATTTTTACAACAATGGTTCAGAATCAACCCTGAAATGTCTAACAAATGTCTAAATGCAGGAACGCTGTTTTGTTTTTTTTTTTTAAAGGGAAGAAGTGAAGGAAGATTCTATGATAACATCTGTGCTTTACAAGAGGCTTCACCTGACAGCACTGTTGTCAGCTCCTCTGGATGGATACTGCACCATCCCTGTCTCCAGTACTCAGTCTGTATTACACTGAAGAAAATGGCTTTCAAATAGTCTAGAAATTGTATGTAACAGCTCCACAACTCACTTTAATTAATTCCATGCTGTGAACAGTGATATCTACAACCAAACAAGTCATATATGGAAGCACTGGGACGACGATGGTCTCTCCACAGATCAGGTTAAAGCATTTAGGTTGTCCAGCACTCAGGTTTTTGTGCCACTTGAAGAAAAACACTCCTGAAAGTGCCTCTAGGACTCACTTTATGTACCACTGCTAAATGACACATGGACATCTGAGACACAGATCAACTAAAAACATGCTTTACATATCAATCTGTAAACAACTTTTTACAACCACCACTGGAATTGCTTTCATGCATATTCAGCACTTCTCCAACATTATACTAGTGTAAGACCTGACTCTGCACCATAATTTTCCCTGATAACAACTTGACCATTACTGGAAACCATCAGCTTGTGCCACCTCTGGGTTTTGCACAAGAACTCCCTCCAAAGCAGAGGACTCTGTGAACAACAGATGCTCCACTTTGCCCTACAAAAACAAGCACAAGCAAATCAACTCAGCACTTGCAAAGGATGGACCGAGAAACCTACTGCCTGAGCAGTTCCACTTAAGATACAATGGTCAGTCATCACTTTTAATGAGGCCTGGCCCTTGAGGACTTCTCTGCTTTAAGGCAGAGAAGAAAACAGGAATGGTGATTTCTTAAAACTTGTGTTACTCCCAAAGCCTTTGATAAAGCACTCAAGGTGTCCAACCGAGACTAAGTTATCTGAAAGCTGTAGCGAACCACATTTTATTGCCTTTCTGGTGAATAACAAAAACTGTTGAAAATTGTGCCACTGACTCAGGAAACTGTTGATTTTGTTTTAAACTTGCCAGTTTCAGGTCAAACCAGCATTTATGCTTCACCCTTTTTGGAAAGGCTTGTCTGAAAAAAGGCAGCCAGATAACAGAACCACTCTGAACCATTATTCTGTACTGAAAGTTGGCATTATGCAACTTTTTAAAATATTCCTTGAAAAGTCCTTTCAGGACAAAACAAGCAGAGACTTTTTCAAGGTTTCCTTTTAATCAAATATAAAAAACATGGCACAAGTGTTACCTCCCCTGCATTAGCTGTGAAGTCCCAGTCAAGACTATAAAGGTTTATCTTTTCTGAAGTTTCTGTGTGCAAAGCCCTTCATGTAGTTCAGGGAATCCCACCACACGATGGGTCTGGGTACTCAAGGTATAACTGTGCACTACAAGAAGACCTGCACCGATTTCGCTGGCGTATCGACTCACGCTCCTTTCTGTAAGGCAGTGCACTTCAGCAACACTTGCCAATTGGGATGTCACTACTTAAAAACCAAAGGACTGACACTCAACTCAACTTGTATTCTTGCCAATGGCACAACCTACTTTATCTTGCTCCTGTTTTGAGCTGCCTGGCTCCAAACCAAACCACTGAGGAGAAGCGAGGGCAAAGCAGACGGGAACTGCCAAGTCTGCACAATGCTGGCTCCGGCTGAGGGGATGGTGCAGAACTTTTATACTGCAGCTACAGAAAGCCATGATGGGAACCAGACTGCAGATTTAATGTCAAACTGAAGCACACAAAAAAAGATGGGGATTTTCTCTTGAATTGCTTACTGGTGACCTGCAAAAAATCCAAAACAAACCACAGGGGCATGAGTATAGATGGCATTCCTGCTTTATGTTCTGTTTCCTCCTGTACTTCCAGAGCAAGGCGATATTTTTCTCTTCCCTCGGCCTCTTTTTATACTTATGCCAAGAATACAGAATTTTGCCGTCCCTGTAGTCCTTGACAAACTCTGGAAGATTAGAGAGCCGGCAGAAGACCTTTCTCAACCTTCATCATTCAGTGTAAGACACACTAAATCCTGAATAAAGGTTGTTTTTTCCCGGAACTATTTCAAAGAAAAACAAAGATGAAGAGTTTCAAACAGTGATCAAACTCATCCTTTAAGTACTCTGGCTATTAGTGTACTGTGTTGTTATAATTCTCCCTGGTCCTTGCCTTCCAAAAAAAAAAAAAAAAAAAGAGAATCCTATGGAAAAAAGAAGATACAATATTTGGTATTTGACACTAAGTGGATGGCAAACTCCACTTTTGAAAGTTCATCTCAATCCTCCTTGCCCCAAGCAACTTGCTGGCTTCTATTACAGCTTTTTACCAAATCAAATCTGCTTCTAATGTAACCGAATTGAAAACAATAACCAAATAAAACCCTCATCCTTTTGCATTCTGACAGTAAAGCATTTAATAAACTAAAAATAAAGGTATTCCACAGTACCTCTGTTGTAACAGGCTTCCACAAAAAGTATAACAGCTAAAGAGAAGATTGAGAACTGCACAGGGAATTTCATAAATTAACATGAAACCTTAAACATTTCAAAGCTAAGCCAAAAATAGAAAGGTTTGAGAACAGGGATGACAGGAAGAAGATAAAAGGGTCAACAATTAACAAAACCAAAAAGTTCAGTATTAAAACTTGGAATTTTCATCCAATTTATTACTGATTTAGAAATACAGGAGTTTAGGTCAACCTCATATTCCTTATCACTGACACATCACAAAGCACAAACACTTGCCTGAGAAGCAGAGCCAATTCATCTCTCAACACAAAGTACCATATCCAAAAATGATACAGATCTTTCCCTCTAAATAATACATGAATAGTGAGGAAAAAAACACACATCACAACAGCACAGTGGCACTTCTCAGACCACTACATCCAAATACAAGCAGCCATCAAGGACATGAGCACAGTCCCACAAGACAGTAATAGATCCCTGGAAAAGAGACTTGCAATGGGGAAAAAAAAGGTTTGCTGGGTAGTGTGATGTCTTCATTCTGTGTAGAAAACATTCTTGTTTTCAACTCCTGTCTACCTCAGAAAAAGTTTTTTTCCAGTGATCTTTTTTGCTTGATAAATAAGAAATAAAGAACAAGTTTTGACAACAAGCCAGAGGAACAGACTGGGATCCTTCCCAAACTAGCAGGCTCAGTGTTCTTGTTAAAAAAGCCTTTCCTCCAAGTGTCTTTAGTGTAAGCCATCTCAGTTAACAACAAAAAGAGAGAGCTCAGGTTTAAAGAGGTTGACTAAATATTCCTTCCCTAGAGATCACTGTTTACTGTCCTCATTTTTCTGCCATGTGATCATCTCATTCAATTCTCTCACTGCCCAGTCTCTTCCCGAAAGCATTTGGCAGTTGTGACCTGAGCTTTGGATGGAAAAACACAGCAAACCTTTACACATCAAAGACCAAGAAAACACAAGCCTTGTGTTGGGGGTTTTTTGTTGGGTTTGTTCGTTTGTTTGTTTGTTTTTCAGTCTGTGCACAGGTCACCTTCAACCAAAAGCAGTGCTTTAAATACAGAAACCCATGTACAACTCTGTGACCAGAAAGCAAGTCATAAAAGCAGACTAGTGCTTATCAGCAGGGAGGAGCTTGAAGAGAAAGTGAAGAATACCCCATGGCATCAAAATGAGCAGGACAACCATGCAACACTTCATGCAGGTCACCAGTGAACATGGATGAGAACCAGATAACACTTTGAGAACAGAGACCAGGCAGGGCAGTACGACTGTGGACACATCTCAGTTACACAGAGAAACTGCTTACCCTCTGCTTTACTGGTAGTACCATCTTTAGGCAAATTAAAGAAAAATAAGGAAAGGGTTAATAGGGAAAAATCAGTAACATCAACAGAACTGGGCACTGTATAATAGCTCCATTAATGTGCAAAAAAAATTAATACAATTAAAGAAACGAAAAAAGTTGGACCGAGTAGCAAATCAAACCTTAATGTATCTGAAGAAAACACTTGCAGGTTTTCCCTCCTGCAATGACCAACCTTTGTCAAACTACATTTTCATTGCTTGCCTCACCATTTCTCTCATGGGAATGTGAAGGTGAGAAACGTCGCTACTCGCTCAAAAGTAAGCAGAGTCCTTCAGGAGCAGCCGTGTTTGCATCACTTAGAGTGAATTTGCTGCTTTTCTCCTATAGCCTAGTTTAAGAACAAGACAACCAGTGTATTCAGTCTCTCAGTTCCAAGGACCAAGTCAGCTTGAAGGAGACTTCTCCCCTCTTCCATTCTTCTGTGTGACATAAGACTGCTTGAAGGCAGTTTAGCCACAGAAGCCAGTGCGCAGCACGACTCAAAAACGGCTGCATCTGTCAGCCCAAAAGCACAAGATTGACTTCACGTTCTGTATTATGCTTCCACTGCAATGTATCTACATCTTGAACCAAGTGTGAACCATTTAAATCAGAAAAAGAATTCAAATAACCAACACATCTAAGCCAAGGTAAAAAATTTCAGATATGAGAGAAACCGGTCTCAAAAAGGAATCTACAGAAACCATCCCTATATAACTCACCAAGTATATATTATTAAAGACCAAATGCCCTAACTAAGGATAAGAAACTTCTTGACTGACTCAATGAAGATAATCTATATAGTTTAAATCAAGACCACAGATTCCTGACTTTCCTCCCTCTTGTAAAGATAAGTCAATGACAAGTCTGGGATTACAATAGTATGGCACCAGTAGTATGAAAAACTAGCTCAGATGATCATCTCTGCTCATAACTGAGTTGAAGCTCAGCAAATATGATGTCAATCACTGCCTTGCATTTCATCCTCCACGACTCCTTCAATGGCATCTCCAGGAGAAAAAGATCCAGTGTGAAGTGTGTTGTAAGAAACCCTGAGGCACCTGCAGGTGATTTACAATGCTCTGAGAGAATAATGTGACTCATGGCTACAATCCAAAGAATCAGCATAAGGAACAGACACTTATATCCTGTCCGGCGGAACGGTAAGACCGACTTCCTCCTGCTTCTGCACCTCTCTCTTTTATGAAACAGAAAGAGATCAAACTCAACCAAGATGCACTACTCAAAGCATAAAAAAATTAATGGAAAACCAGTTTCAGGAAAGGAGGGAAGGAAAAGAAGGAAAAGAGAGAGGGGCACATGTCAAAAGGAATTAAGCAGTAAGTATTCTCCTCAGGTATGTCCCAGAACCATAAGTTCTGTTTTTCCCCAGAAAGAAGAGACGCAAACTATTATACAATTCAAAACCTTCTAAGAAGTTGCTTCAGGTCAGTTCTGTCATCAATTTTTTTCCTTAATCCCAAAGGGCAAGAGATCACACACTGATCCTGGAGGGCTGGTAACTGTCTTAAAGGTATGTTCTTCTAGTTAGAGTTCAACATTCCAGTAAAACTGAGGCACCTTCTGCTAGTAAAGAAAGCTAACTGCAAGAGTAGAACACGTAGATTTACCTAGTGATGCGTATGACCCTGGGGGCAAGGCTGCAGCAGAACTGAAGGGAGTGGATGCTCCAGAAGACGTCACTTTTGACTTGGCACTAGCTGCTGCATTCACATCGACGTCACTGCGGGATCGCTGCAGAGATCCTGGTGTTGACACAGATTTTGTACTTACTGTAGATGCTGCAGATGGGGGTGGGAGATCCAGAATAAAGAAGATTAATTTTTTGAGCTGCGTGCTTCAAAGAGCCTGACAAGCAGTTTAAAGTACTATTTTTAACACTCCCTGCTGGCACTGAAATACCTCAACTAAGAATGCTTTATCAGGGCAATGTGGGCTTCCCCACACTGCCTGCAAAGATATTCCATCAATGTTGACTTGATGCTACCTGTAAGAATGTAATCAGACACAGGCCTAAATGATAAGATCAAAAAGGCTGTCAGGTCAGTAAACAGAAATTTCTAACAGAATCTAGATGGGGAAGTTCAACGACAGTACCCATCACTGGATTGTGAGTTGCTGGCCAAAACAGACCTGAAGGTCCTTCAGTCCAGGTTCTAATAACTTCCTTCCCAACACCTCATCTTCTCATGAGGACCGCTGTTCCCATCACTTGTTGATGCTCACGCTCTTAAGCATGAAGCTTGACTACCCAGCTGCAAGCAAACATGCATTTGTGTGCACAGTCAAGTAGGTTAGGTTTCAATAGGGTGTAGTCTTTAGACAAACTAGCCAGAACCTGATATTGGTCAGGTGTAGAAGGCAGCTTATCTTTTACTAACAAAGTTTTGACTATTATATTTTGTATTAAAATGTATTATTTAGATTATTGTATGCATTTACTTAAGACAGAAAAGCTGTACCTAAATATTCCATCTGATGATAAAAATAGATTAGCAACAAGATGGAATTTAACACTGTAGGTCTTGTGTGCAGACACCTCCAACAAGTGCTAAAAGCACAGAGAATAAATGACAGAAAATTGAAAAACTGAAGGCACCCTTAGACTATGTAGCTGTATGTCTTAGCATCAGCAGCAGTTAATTCAAGTTATTACACAGCTAAACATACCTTGCTTACAATTTTCAAGGTTTTTCAGGCTTCCCTTCAGGTGTAAGCAATTACAGATTTACTAATGTCTTCTAAAAGCATAATTTTATCAGCAGCTGATGCACAGAATATGGTGTAAAACCCAAAACTAGTTAAAATTTTTACATACTAAGCTGCCATTTTAGGGAGCAGCAAGCGTTGATCAAAGTTAATCTTTGTATATCACAATGTCTGATATCCTCATTCTAATCCATCACACTTCCTCAGCCACAGCTGAGCACATTTTTCTGCTCCTGCTCTCACCTCTAGATGTAGTACTTCCAGTAGGACTTCTTTTGGCAGACAATGGACGGCTGGAAATTAATATAAATATTCATTAAAACAAAACATAGGCGTAGTCATCAGAAGCAATACTGCTCTCTTCCCTCAGTACACAACTGAGTTAATAGGAAGTTATTTATATACAGGAATAGACTAATAAATGTTGTTGTTTAAGAATAAATAATAGCACCACCATGAAATTCTTTATAAAAGCACTAAGAAATAAATTAGTATTCACATTATTTGTGTAAGAAGATATTTTTAAGAACGCTTTTTGTAGATTTAAGAAGTTACACCAATACTGATATCTTTCATATAGGTATCACACATAAATCACAGACATTTGGAGCCTAAGTTGACTGTATCTCTAAGAGTAGCTAAAATACATTGAACGGAAGAGTTACAACTCAAATTTAGTTTAGTAGGTTTTTCCTCTCTTATGTGGAAAGAGGCAGACTTACACCTCTAGGATTAATGCTAAATGCAGAACCTCAATCTAGGCACTGTTTCGAGCGCACCTGAAAGGAATGACTAACAGTACCTGCAGAGCACAAACAGCTTCCTAGGAAATTATTCATGAAGTCAAGATAATGATTGTATTTTTAAAGCCAGTAAACAATTTTGCTGGCTTTTGTTTTCATACAATGTTAGCTAAAAAAACCCCATATATTTTGGAGTAATGAAGCATAGAGTCCCAGTGATGACCAGATGAGACAAAGCTATGTGATGGCTCCCTCCAATTCAATGGAGCTGCCTGCCTGCAGTTGTCTAAATTGAGAGTAGTGAGTGATACAAAGACCTACTTGAGACTCTCCTGGGAGCTGGAGGAGGAGCGATCTGACTGTGGCAAGGACACGATGCTGTCAGAGTTCTTCAGATGTGACTGCAGGGCCTTCTGGTAGGAAGACTCCAAGGTGTGGTACAAATGCTCTGCCTCTCGGCTGAAGTGACTGTGGAAACCCCAGTAACACCTGGAAACAAGACACAATACTGAGAACGTGCCCTTGTCGTGTTCTAGGGGGCAGTGGAGCAAAGGTGCAGTCAGAGCCCTTTTTTTCACTACCGCCATTAGTGGGCTCATTAGCCCAGTCGTTTCAACCATCTATCCTGACACATTTAAGACATTTAAATTTCTTCAATCCACCGTGTTGCTCAAGCATTCACACAGAAGGCAAACCAAATGAAAGAACCATTCGGTACATTCGTCGTAAAAGCACAAGTAGCCAACAAAAATTTAATACAGAAGGAACCCTCATCCCTCCAGCTGTCTACTGAGTTGATGCTGTTGACTGTCTTTCTGGGAAGAAAAAACAAGGAAGAGGAAAGAGATGCTCCCATGGACTTTGAATCAGTGCCATGCTGAAAATAACAGAGCATTTTAAGATGAGGGAAAAACTTCTCTATGATTCAAATCTTCCAGCTGATAGCTAAACATCATTCACTCTTGGCACAAAGGAGATGCAGACTCTCAGTACTTTTCAGGGGGCAATTATTAATGGACAGTAAGAGTAGGATCATTAGTGCAAATGAATCAAGAATCATGTGTGACAGCCAGTCCTCAGAGCCTCAGAGAAGCCACACACACACTCACATCACCAGAAGAAAACACCTTTCTGTCTTAGAATCAGCCACGCTGCTATTTAATAAACATGGGAAGAGAGAATTAAACATGCTCTCTGAAGTCTCACACCATTCTCCTTGCTGTCTATTCAGATTAAATAGTCACCTGCTGTGAAGTCTCAGTGACTACTGTAATTTTCAGTGATGGGCACATTGCCTTTCAAAAGGATTTAAGCAGTCCTTGTGTGAAATACCTCTGCTTCTAACACAGCATTTAGATTAATGAGATTTATTGCTCATTGATCTCATGTTTTATAGCATCCTCCTTCTAAAGAAAAACGTTCCTGTAGTGTTCTATTCAGAAAAGCATGGCCCTGGTTTATCACCATACTAACATAAGCACAACCACACTAATGGAAATGCATAAGATCTTCAACAGAGGAAAATTAATTGCAAATATTAAAATTTCCTATCAATAAACACAAAGATATTGTTTCAGTGTCATAAAATACTAAGTTAATTTAGGATACCGTTTAGCAGTGTACTAGCACAAAGACTTTTTATTCAAGAGTAGCAAATAACAATAGAAGAGACTACTTCAATGGGATGGGACCTACACAGAACATCTAGTCCAGCTGCCTGACCAATTCAAAGCTGACCAAAAGTTAAAGCCTGCTATTAAGGGCGCTGTCCAAATGCCCCCTAAACACTGATAGGCTCAGGGCATTGACCACCTCTCTAGGAAGCCTGTTTCAACATTTGACCACCCTCTTGGTAGAGAAGTGCTTCCCAATGCCCCATCAGAACCTCCTTGAGCACAGTTTTAAAGCATTCCCACATGTCCTATCACTGGATCATAGGTAGAAGGGACCTCTTTCTCTGTTTCCCCTCCTCAGGAAGCTGTACAGAACAGCCAACCCGCAGCCCCACTTTTTTCCAAACTAGACAAGCCCAAAATCCTTGGCTGCTCCTCACACAACATCTCTTCCATCCTTGGCAGCAGCTTTGTTGCCCTTCTCTGGACACACTCAAGGACCATCAACCCCTTCCAAAATGGTGTGGCCCAGAACTGCACCCAGTGCTCAGGGTGAGGCTGCACCAACACTGAATGGAGAGGGATGACCCCCTCTTTTGACCAGCTGGTCATACTGTGCTTGATGCAGCCCAGGTTGGGGTTTGCCCTCCTGGATGACTCCTAATGAGCCCCTGTTTGCCAGCATCCCCAGATCCCTTTCTGCAGAACTGTTCTCCAGCTGCTCCTCTCCCAGTTTACACTTGTGCCCAGCATTACTTGTCTTGTATACAGTAATATATTAGTAATAGTATATCTATATATAATACGTTTGTGTACTAAACAGAAATCTCAGCTGCAAGCAACTCAGAAAGATGAGGTTACTAGTTCTCAACTCTAGACTGCTAAACAAGTTAGGTAAGCACTTTACCTGTTCAGACAGAATAAAAAAAGTACTACAAGAACAAAGTGAAATAAGCACCATTAGAAGATGCAATACACGTAACTCAGCCCTGTGTGATGACCTCCTATGGCACCTCCTGCTGAAACACACACTCCCACCGAAGCCAAGGGAAAGTTACCATCAGCTGAACTCAGGAGAATGTAACTTGCTTGGACTTGTGTCTCAACCATGTAACACCACTGATTCACTACACACAGGGGCAAAGAAGGGGAGGAAGAACAGACATCTTCCACTTACTTTCTTGCCTCTATCCTGGCTTCAGAGTCTGCATCATGAATTCCCTTCTTTATTGTTTCAGCTAACACTGATATGTGTCTGAAATAAGAAAGAAAACATTATCCAGCCTTTCAGAAAGATGAGCCACACTTACAAACAAATTACCGATTTCATTTTGTCTTGGTCTCCAAATACAGACAGTTTATCACATCCTCCCATTTAGACGTAAGATTCTTGGTAACCTTTATTTATTTACTCTTACAAGTAGTTTTTATTTCGCCCACACTGCTGTCTAGGAAACGGTAAGGAGAATTCTTCATAGAGCTTTAGTTATCTATTCAGACTCCCTGGGTTCACAAACACTCTCTTAAGCCTTAAATAGACTTGCACAGTCTAGGGCTAAGGAAATCGTGTCCCAGTCTCTTCTGCCACAACCACTTTAATTGGTCACTAGTTTCAAGTAAGGTAGAAGCCTCAGAAGCTCGTGATGACTCATGTATTAGCCTTCACCTCATCATCTCACTTCAGGGTGGAAAAGGGAAAAAAAATTCTTTAACGAAAAACTATTGAATTCAGAGATTTGCTCAGCCTGGTTTTCCAAAGGCTGGCAGAGGAGACAGACTCACCAAACTCCAAGTGACAGGGACAAATGGCATGTGTTTACACACATACATGCTTTTTTGGTGGCAAAAATATCTCTACTAGAGCTGCTTGATATAATCTCGATCTCCTAGATAATCCTTTCCCCAGAATTAACCTCCCCAGATATAAGTAGGAGAGAATTAACCCACTTTTATTCAGAACTTACCTTTCTAGGGAGTGTGTTTGCCACTCCTGCAACAGCAAGTCTAAAAATTCGTAACAGCGCCTGAGAGAAGAGAGAGAGAGGAAATGCTGAGTTAATATACGGAAGCAGGCTGGCTTTGCCATACCTGACTCTGAATAACAGCCATCTTTTGTTAGTAAACTTTTTGGGCCATCAAAATCCAGTGAAGACCCCAAGAAAAACATCAACATCTCTAAAAACACCACTAATAAAGAGTCTGAAGTATTAACTGGAGGCAGCTCACTATAGAGAAGTCTGTAGAGGACTTGACATAAAACAACGGAGGAAGGCTCCTGTTTCATTAAACAGAATAGGAGGCCAGAAGATTCATGCTGATACTTTGTACCTGTTAGTTCAGGCTTCACACAGAAATTTCACCATTAGCTTCATGTGGGGACACTTTCCGACTTTTATCTCCCTTCCTCACTTCGAGAAACTATGGCACAGTGTGCTGAAATGTGTTCACAGTTTGTTGCCAAATGCAGCAACAACAAAGCCCTTCCTTTTGTCTAACTAGAGGAGAACTAGTTCATTTACATGGACGAGGCACAAGTCTCCACGTGAGGTAGTAGACTGAAGTACTTAGATTTTGAATGCAGAGAAGACCATTTGCACACCCACTCCAACTTCCCTTCCAGATGATGCTACCAGAGAAGACTACTTCTGCTATTGGTTTAAAGAAAACAGGTCACTCTAACAGCTAAAAGTGGGGAATAGGAATTTGTCCATAAAAGAGACAAAATAGTATGTTGTTATAACAACATGTAAGCACAAGGATTAGTTTAAAAAACATTTCTCTTTGTGGAAAAACGCCTTTTCCTTTCTACAGTGCTGCAGCTTATACAGGACAGTTGATTTGGAATTTGAACCCAAATCATGGGGGAGGATGAGGTTCAGGTTACAATAAGTAAATGTGTGTATCAACCATTTTCACGAGTAATGACAAATACATTCACATTATCGGAAAGCACATATGAACCCATTTACTGGTAAAAAAACCCATAAATTCAAACTAAATTCTCACCTTCTAACTGCAACAGACTTGGAGGTACAATTGCTGGTTATGATGGGTATTAACCGAGGGATGTGCGTATGCTAGAAGAAAACAACAAAACCAGGAAGAAATCTTTACATCACAGTTCAACAGAATGAAAGACCACCTCCTTCAGCCACCTGAGCCCAGTATTCAGATACTTCTGGCGGTTCAGTTCTTAAAAACAGAACTGCTAAATAAAGTAACACTAACAGATACAGACAGATTTTTATTATTAGAAACATTTTATATTTTATCTGCTAAAATATCTTTAACAGATACTTTATTTTCTTCTATAATGACAGGCTCCAGTGAGTCAAGGAGCTGAAGTCACTGCAGGAGGATCTAAACTGCCAGTGGTGACAACTTGAGAGACATCAGGGTACCCACAGCGTACTCAATAAATCACTAAGCAGAAGTCACTGCTGTAAAATAATAGTTTTAGGAAACGTGAACTGTCTGTGAGGTATTTTAGAGCATAATTAAGAGGATGAGTCTATGCTGCAAGGCAGGTTTAAAACCTTCGCAAAAAGTCTGTTCAGCTCTTAGAAGGACGGAAACACCTCGCTCTGCAAAAAAGTAATATTTTTCCTACTATTTTGGCAGAGCTTAACGAACACCATCTACAGAAGGCTGCACAACATCCGAGACATCCAAGCCCAGCACAATCACAAAAGTAGATTAGGCACTTAATCTAAATTTCATTGCAGCAGCATTCATATTTCATCAGAAGTACAGTTTGGAAATTGTAACGTTGTTCTCTTTTGATGCGTACTTACTCGAATGATTAATCTAACTGCTACAACACCAGAAGTGGCCATGACTTTGGCACTATTCGGAATTAGATTAAAAATAGTTGGCATGATGGCTTCTGCCCCATGGTCAAACTTGTTTCCCAGAACTGATGACAAATGTCTGAAAAACAGAATGAAATCACGGTGATAAGTGAGCGGAAGATTAAGCCAGTCAGACTTCTACAGAACATCTGACATAAGCACATCTGACATCTCAGTCTTTGCAACTGTCACCTCTTCTCCAACTCCACAGGACAGAGTTCCTTTACTTTCATTTCAAACTTGTGCTCTGTATTCATCTGAACTCTTAGAAACAGTAACATCAGCATCAAATAAAGTAACTAGCACAGCTAAAAATTTATTATCAAACAAATGGGATCATGTTGAATGGGTTTTTTTCTGTTAGTTTATATTACAACTTCTCCAAAACTCCCTATTTTGCCCTAATACGCACAAATTCTTTAAAACAATGTTAGAAACACTGCAGCACCCTTCTTCTTGAAGTATTTCACAAAGGATAGATCATCAAAAATAAAAACTAGCTTAGTCTGAACCAGAACAAAACATACACATTTTCAGCTTTATTGTTCAATCCTTCCCTATCATGCATGAAGGCACAGCTTGATCATTCATTCTGCATATACTCTAATAAGCATTTTTTAATACTCAGGAACACAGTTTTGCAGAACTGCAATTAGTGGCCTACACGAATGTGATGAAACAACAGCAGCAAAATCATGTTCTACCTCTAACCATGTAGAGCTGGCAGCAGAAGTTGCATCCTACCTGTGTTTTAACCAGTGCCTGTTTCTTTTATTCTGCATCACATTTCAAGCACACATAGAAAGTAAACTTACCCCAACGTGATACAAGCCTCTCGTACTACTTGAGACCGCAGGTCTTTAGCAGATAATTTAAATGCTCCATCCAAAAGTCTTAAGTGTTGGAAGAAGTTATCATATTCTGCAGCTCCAGCCAAAAG
The DNA here is from genome assembly GCA_013396735.1 of Grallaria varia. NCBI lineage: Eukaryota > Metazoa > Chordata > Aves > Passeriformes > Formicariidae > Grallaria > Grallaria varia. Next base: position 1,250,794 of record VWZG01009713.1, read on the forward strand.
TAAGGAGCGGATCTTTTTCAACTGTTAGGAGCATAATTATACCAGTGACTGTTAATGAGCAGTAAATATAAGGACAGTTTTGTTCAGGGTCAATATCTGTTTTCCCAGGTTCTTGCACAATTAGTCCTCAGTATGTACTGAGGAACTTGATTCTTAATGTCAAAGCAATTTTATTATTTAGTATCTTATATTCAACTCATAGGTTGACATACTAAGTATAATAATATAAACACACTAGCTAACTTAGAGAAATCCAGAATGCAAACTGTACTGTTAATAACCCAAATATTAGTTTTTAAGCCAAAAGATACGTTAAACATTCCCCTCTGTTCCTCTATTTACACCAGTTTCTAAAATTCAGTTCATCTCACAGCTGACTCATATATTTTAAAATTATATCTAGATCTAAAGGGCATGGCTCACACTCAGGTTTGAGTAATACTGACATATATCAAATGTGCTCACTGACTTCATTAAAACAATTATCTGGCTCTAATAGAAGTGGCGCCTTGACCTCAAAAAAATGGAAAATTTTCTACTAATATTACAGAGACCATCATCTCCTACAAACATTCCCATGGACACCTTCATACCTCCTGTAGATAGAAGCATCTGCATATTGCCTTGATTTAAGCTCACTGTCACTCAGTAATAAAATTAATCAAAAGTAAGCACAGTCTGCCACTCAGATCTGTAACACAGGATTTGACAGACATGTCGAAGTCGCTACACCAGTGATGAAACTCTACTGTGTAGACAAGAACATGCACCTATTCATATTGTGAAAACACAGCTCACCTCACTAAATAAAACTCAGTCTTGACATGCAAATAACACCCAATTTTCCACTTCCACATTTCCCACAGTCATATTTATTTATTCAAAATCTATGTGAAATCTTTCTGAATTATTTTGCATCTCCTTTTGCAGAAGTATAAGTAAGTTCTCTGTAAGCAAAGTAATTTTCTCCCTTATCAGGTAAGTTTTAATATATTCTGAGGACAACTTTTAACGTTTTGATTTCAGCAAATGCTAGCAAATTTTTAGCTTTACATCTGGATCTGCTATGTGACTTTCACTTCAAGCTGCTGCTGCCTCAACAGATTCCTGCATATCAAATAGCATTTTCCCTCACAGATGTGGTTTAAATTCAGTCACATAAGGAAATGTTTCCCCCCAGTTTGGGGGAATACAACAGATGCTCACCACTAAAAGTACATTACAGCCTTACTCTGATGTTCTCCCAGTACCTTATTCATGGGATTAAGCTCAGTGTAGAAAAGCCTTAAATTAAAAGAGATCATATCTAAGTTCACTACTTACCGCAGAAACTCTCTGTTCCCAGTCATGCTTATCATCTGATAGTATCTCTCTGATTTTGTTTATGGATTCCTCAAGATCCCGGCTGGAATAAATCTACAGATTGAAATACAGAGTAGCACCATAATGCAACAGTCACTCCAGAAAATCAGGTCACTTCCCAACTACATTCTTACATCCTTTGCTCCTCAACACTTGTGCTACAAGTGGCTTTGCAAAATGCACAAAATTTACACCCATTGGTTGCAATCATACTAAATGATCGCAAGATGATTAAAGGATCATCTTTTATTATTTTACTATAGTTCCACAATTTTAAGCAGCATTCCTGCAGCTACTAATGGCTGTACTTGTCAAGACCTACAGAAGATTATGAGTGGAGACATGTGCTGCTCAACTGTCCCAAACAGAAAGCTCTGGGGAGGGAGAAGGGATACATGATGCACCTCAGCTATCCAGCTAAATCAGCAAACGTGCACTGTCCAGTTGTCAACACTCACACAGCACCAATCCCTGAAACACAAGTCACCTTCTGCTTTCAGCTCCCAGAGGGTAGAGAAGAGATGAAGGAAAGCTCCTGCTGACTTAAGTCTTCGTTTGACCAGACTGCACTGTGCAGTTCCAGCTCCACATCCAGTCCTGTGACAGCTCTATCACAACTCTCCCACCCCTAGTCCCTCCACTTCTGAGGATTTCACACAAACTAGCAGCAGATGCCAGCATTTTAAACTTGCTTCCCTTCAACTTCTAACTTGCTTTCCCCTTAAAGATGATTCGTCAGCATCACAATAAATCACAATTTGCCAGTGATTAGCATGAGATCCTATATCCATACTCTGCTTTATAGTACACTGTGGTTTAACGTGTAATTCTACCTACCTGAACCGCTGGGACATCTTCAAATGCCTTAATGAAGTCTTCTTCATCCACAGCACCTGCGCCCTCTTTGGCCGCTGACACACAAATAAAAAGCCTTTTCAATCTTCTTATCAACAAGAGAATCAATTAAGAAACCACCAGCTATCAAGGCACTTAATCGGGAGAAAGTTCCCTATCCATGCAGCCTCAGAGTGCTGCAGATGCAATGAAAGCAGAGACAGGGAAATTCAATGCCAGGCACAGGCTAGACATTCATGGCATCCTTCAACTCCTAGGCACAGAGGGCACATTAGGGAAGTGATTACAGTAGTCACTCAACAGTTAGGGGACACAGTCTGAAAGATGAAAGGGAATACTTAGTTTAATTATATGGGAGATTTTATTTTAAAGGATTTAATCCCATCTATAATAGATGAAGGTGGAGATCTGACAGGTGCACAAACAGATGAATGATAAGGAAGATAAATAGTCTCTGGAATACTAATCAGATTAGAGACTGTCTGATATAGGGAGCTTTCTTCATTTCTCTAGGACACATGTAGAATTATAGTCACACGTAGAACTGTTGCTCACATTCAGAATGACTGTTTAGTTTTCTTTCTGCACTTTAATTACCAGCAATGCCCGAAGATCTTAGAAAAAAAGTCAGTGTGTCAGTTTTAGCTTGGAAGGGCTGAAGTTTAGCATGTAGTTGTAAGCAGCCTGTCTCATTTCAGTTAGAGATGCAGCTATAAAGGCAAAAACAAGGCAACACTGACACGACTTACTCACACCCCTCAGTTCACAACCACACAGGTACAACCTTTCACAAATGCAAAATACATCACAGGGATGTGGGGACCGCTTCATCCTACCAGACTTTGGTTGGGGCATGCAGAGAGCATGCATGTAATGATTTCACAGGGGAAAATTTGTTACTGGATTCTGGGGACCAGTCTGGAAGCCCTTGCAATAAGCTCAATATGAACAATACAAATACTTCACATCAGTGTCAATTCATACATGTTATTGGCTTACTTGAAGACTTGGAGCCCAGAGGTGCAGACCCAAGTCTGCGGGTAGTCGCCATCCCAACTCTGCGCGAGTTTGCAGGGGCCTTTGAAGATGTGGAGGAGCTGGCTGAGGAAGGTCTGTTCCCATCCACAGAGTCTTCATCATCAAAAATTTTATCTGCCAAAAAAACCACACTCCGCTGTAAGTCCAGTGAAGCAAAGGATGTCCTGAAGAACACACCCACGCTATGGCAAACATGCGGTATATTCCAGCTTGCTCTGCCAGCCCTCATCTCAGCAGTGGCCTCATCCTACAAACCCAGTTATTCATAAAACACTGCCAAGGCCACTGAACTCAATCCTTTGCTATTGCAGCCACTATATTATAAACCTTTTCAATGAATGCATTCAGATAAAAAGAGCAAACTTCAAATCTACAGCAGAAAGATGCAAGTCCCAGATAACGCCTGGGGTGTCTACAGTCTGCAATGCTCATGTTGATGCCTCCAAGAGATATTTTGCCATGGACTGTAGTGAAACCAAGACCATGAGCAAACCTAAGACACAGGTGAGGAGCGGACCAGGCAGCAGAGGCTGCCCTGTCACACCTGCCAACCACCTGAACCAGACTGAGGATAAACAGGGTAACCCAGGAAAGTTCACATGGCAAAACCCATGCTGTTGATAAGCAACAGACCATTCATCACAGACTCATTCGTAGCTATAAATCCCCTTTAACTCTTTAAATTATCACCAGATATTCTTTACGAGGAAATAGAAAAAGTTATCTCAAATTCATAAAAACAAATATAAGGTGCATTAAAACTTGTAGAACCTCCTGTGTATATCCAACTTCAGTCTCTACAGCCAAACATGAACATAAATGAACTTAAAATGAATTACAGTCACTTTGATTCTCACTGAAGGTCACTTCAATTCCACAGGAGTGCTTATATTGCAGCTTCACACAGATTATCTAATTCACTTGAAAAACTGGCCTTAGGTTGAAAGGTGACAAATCATTGGGGCAGCTGATAGAGGCAGAACACACAATTATTGAGGCCAGAAAGCCAGCTCAGTCCCCACCACTTAGCTTCTCCACAGTAACACTTCATTCAAGATTTGAGACCTGCCTCATATGTCTATCCCTTTGTAACAGCCCAAGGTACACAACCATTCTCCACAGGTTTAGGAACATTTACTGCACAATTTCCATTTGGCAAAAAGTCAAGCAGGTGCTTTAATCCACCCCTGCTCAGGAAAGCACCTGGGAACATCTAATAACAAATACAGGCTCCTAGTGAGATACTAATGAGTGGAATTCAATACAAGTTGAGCCTTCTGAAAGTAAAAAATAACTTGATAACAGTGTAGGCATATTAAAGAGGAGGAAAGAAAGAAAAGCTTATGCTGTTCTCAGCCCAATCACCTTCAGTTTTCCCTGCTCTGAGTGGCACTGGTTTATCAGCAGCTGGGCACAGGAAAATCATTACAGAGCATCTAAAAACCTAAACATCCCATTTTCGATATGTCCCATGCACACCATGCCAAAATCCAGTAACAGCACAACACTGAAATGGTAGGTACACAGAAGTGTCCAAAAAGTTAACACAGGTAGCCAAGGACATCTCTTCCCTTAATTTTGATGATCAAGGTGTCTTGAAATACGGGAAAAGGCTAGGGGGAAAAAAAAACCTAAAGAAAAAAGGTAACATAATAATAGGTACTTGTACTGTTGTTGAAACTAAAGTGAACAAGGCAAAAATGAACACATTAAGTTAAAGGAATTTCAGGTCACACTGCTAAGGAGAAGAATATAAGCCATAATTAGGATGTAGGCTCTCTCTTTAACACAGTGCCTGAAGGCAACCATGGAGACCGTGCTACCTCCCTACTGACACCGGTCATGTTCTGACATATGTAATTCAAAAATAATTTGAAAAGAGCTCAGGGAACAATCATGAGAATGATTAAAGGATTAGGAAATATGTTTTTAATTCAATTAAATGAAAATTCACTGCAGGAATTTGTTTAGCCTAGCCAGATTGTTAATAAGTTGTTTGATTATATTCTGTGTTAACACAACAACTCAAGATTTATTAACACAGTTTTCCAATGCTATTTATTAATATTGTTTCTCACCTAATAGAAAAATACACAAGGCCACTGGCTGAAAATTAAAACCAAATTAAATTCTGAACTGCCTTTTTTTTTTTCTCTTCCCTTCCCCCTCCCTCCATTTTTTGCAATGAGGACTGACCCCCTGTGAGGTTGAGGTGTGTTACCCAGTGAATTCTACCACTGCCAGTTTTCAAAAAGCAGCATTGAAATTTTTTTTCCCCCCATAAAGATACAGTCTAGTTCAAACAGGAATATTTCAAAAACACTATTTGGTGGGCGTTGCATAGGGGTCAGGGCACATCAAAATAGACTTTAAAACGTGTAATCGCTGAAGCCTACAGGAAGGGGTGTGATTCAGAAAGACTCACACAGACATTCAATCAAAAAACTTCTAAGCAAAACTTGTCCCAATTGCACCTATTTCAAAAGCTCCTATACAGATATTAAGCAAATTATTATTTGCCTTATGTGTATCACCAGCCAAGAGAAAGTCAGTCATATGCAGAACAAAAGATACCAGTTCATAATCACTTTTATCAGGTAATAAAATTCTTCACAGATGCACTTCTGGCTATCCAGAAACAGCCTTAGTTAACTCACTTCCTCGTCTACCTGGCTTTTTAAAGACTCACCTCTCTGAAAGGAGAAGAGGGTGTGGTTTACTATTTCATATACGAAATAAAAAATAAACCCTCTAGCTATTAAAAGCATCACACTCCTGTCTGTAGCATTTTAGCAATTAAAAAAACCTATAATTTTCATCTAAAACAAGCTTTTCTGCGCACCAGCAAAAATACAACACTCTAAAAATCCAGCCAGCCTGCCGACAGTTCTGGGGATGTCTGGATTACAATCACATCTCCCTGATTATTAAGTCTACAAACTAAGCATTACATATTTATCAAACCAGCATATCCCTTCAGTAACCCAACAACATTTTCTCATCCGAGCAGGGCAGAATGACAGCACCACATTCAGAACTGCACGTCAAGTCTGCCAGCAGCACGTGTGCAGGACAGAAAGAGAAACAAAGAACAGAAAGAAACCTGACCACAGGAGTACAGGAAAGAACAGAAAAACAAGCTACTACACACTATTGTTAAAAAGCCTTTTTTTTTTTTTTTTGCCATGCATTGACTCCTGCTCATAATAATCATTTGAGCTACGATCACATTTTTCAGCATATCTGCAAATGGTAAATTCAGCATGGGTGTAACTCTCAGGACACCAGCTGATGTGCACTCAAGCAGAATCGGTGCCCCATTCTAACATTAAATAACCATTGATACTCTCCCATCCCAAGACACCCCCAGTGCTCATTTACAAGGACCTTATAGTCCTCTCTGTCAGAGACATGCCCTTATAAAAGAGGCCTTTGTCTGCTCGCCACTCTGCTGTCTCAGAGAAAGAGAGAATACAATCTGCTTTACATTTTTCCATTCCTTTACATTATTTAAGAAGAAAGAAAAATTTGCTTACATGTACATATCCTTTTGCAAATAAGCTTCCTCAACATTCCTTCATATTTTCCATAGCGTGCCCAGATGTAAGAGTGCTTCAGAGAGCGCCGTGGCTTTCAGTCCAGAACATAATCAATCATTGCTCCTCGTATTCATTAAGCATGCTGTCTTCACACGTGGATTTAAACAGCCATGGCCTCTGTCCTCTCTCTACGACTGCAGCTCTGCAGGATTCTCATCAACACCCATTTCAGCCCAGGAAACTTCAGTTCACTTCTAGGAAGGAAATTCCCTACTAGTGGGGGGAACCCGTGACAAACAACCCAGGATTAAGACAAGCTGAGTCTGCCTGGCTCGGCTGGCTTGCACTGGGATCCAGACTGACTTCATCCCCTGGGAAGCGCTAACAGGAGCATCTCAACAGCTGTCATCATTTGCCCATGACGAATAAATTTAGTCATTATTCATTTTAAAATGTAACCCCTTCAGGTCTGGGCAAGGTGTAAAAATGGTGAGAAGAGGCTGCCCTAGCTGTTCAGGAGCCATGGTAAACAAGAGCCAGTGTTTCCCCTGCCTGAACCATCAGCCTGGGACCCTTTAAAGTGAAGTAACAGAGTCTCAAATTTCCTTTCCAATGAAAAGAGATGCCTCCTGGCTTTTAAAAACTTTAGTACATCAGATTCAAATCTTTTAGTTATTTGTCTGTAAGCTTTAAAGAAAACAGATATTCTGTAATGAGGGGCGACTGGGAAAAGAGCTTACCATCATATCTGCTCCTAACAAAGATGCCCCACTGTTGTCTTCAGATTAGAATCTGTAAGGGGCTAAACTTGTCCTGGGCCCAGTGTGCCCATATGTCCCACCTCCAAGCAGCAGTGCAGCTGAAACAGGCAAGATGGATACAGCCTGCAGCCTTGCATCTCTCTTAGGAGAATCTCCCTTTTGGGTGCAGATAAAGATGGATGGCACCAGAGAAGCCTGCCTTACCACCCTCTCCATGGCATCCTGCACCAGGAGCAGCCACACTACTGCTAAAGCTGATGTACATTTCAGCACATCCAAATCTATCTTCAGCCCCTCCTGGATGGGCAAAGCCCACCTCCCTGAAGACCTGAGAACCCTCTCAGGGCCAAGAAGAGACACTGGCAAACCTATCAATCCCAAAGAAAACTGGGTATGTTCCTCTTTACTCCTTTCTGCCAGGCACAACCTCATGCGCATTGATCCACATTTTTGAGACATTGTTGATGTCCCCTTGGACATCTCAGCTCATGCTCTCCCCCCAAGGCAGCTTCTGGCACCTCCATCTCCAGCTGTCTCTCACAGGACACACCTCTCTGCGGGTGTCCCAGCAGCCTCAGCCAAGGTTACATGCCTCTTCCCAGCAGCACACAAAAAAATCCATGCATGGCTTAGCTGCAAGCCCGTCCAACTCCAACAGAGATATTGTAGAGGTTTCTCCAGGAAACTGAGTTCATGAACCTGCTAAAGGAAAATGAACATGCTCCTTAGCAGGATTAAATGTTGGAGAACAAAGGAGTTGCAGCTACAAGCAGAAGTACATGGGCACAGCACGTCATTAGGGTTTCCCGCTTGGCCATCTCCCCCAGTTTCCCAGCTGCTCTCTCCTAGCCCCAGACACAGCCACTCCTTTCCCACCCTCCACACCAGGCAGTGTTTTGAGCCTTTAAAACGCCGCCCGCTCAGTGATGCTGGTCAGCTCCCCCAGTGCCACCCACCGCTTCTGTCCCCTCAGTTCCAGGTCTCCCAGACACCAACTCCAGTCCCAGTCCAGCCCTGCTACCTTCTGGCACTATTTGCTGAACCACTTTGTTGTCCTTCATAACTGGCTTTGAAGTGGATTCCCAAAAACCTGACCTCAGCAGGAACCCCTTCAAGGGCTCACCAGTCTACAAGGACATGCGTATCACCAGTACCTTGGCTTCTTTCTCTTATCTCACATACATCACTCTATTTAAACCAGAGTATGTATCATTGTGGGTGGCAGTTTATCTTCCGAATAAAGTTTCTACTATGTAAATCTAGACATTTGTGACCTTAATAAATACGGTAAGCAATACAGTTGCCAGGAGCCACAGGTAAGGGTGGTGCTTAGAGACCCAAGACAAGAATGTCATGCCAGGTAAGTGAACAAATGTTCTTTGCCTTAATAATCCTTACAACACCCATGAGCTTTTCTTTAATCTCAAATGCTTCAGGAGACTCATCATCTTGGCTGCTGTCTCATTCTGTCTAATCATGAGCTAATGAACCTAACAAGTCTTCAACTGCTATCGCAAAGGAAAAGAAGGATCCTGAAAGAAGTAACGCTTGGAATTGTCTTCTGCTCCAAATACATCATATTTATATAGGCAGTTGTTCTGATACACATCCTGCTTAGTCCCAAACACAACACTACAGCAATATCAGAGTACTGATGCCTGCCAATAAGCAGAAAAACACTCAGGCAATAGAAATAACAAATAAACTACATTTTAAAGTTCACTTTATCTTACTGGTATGAAGAAACTGTTGTACACTCAGACCTGACCAGATTCAACACCAGACTAGGCAGACACAATCCATATATGGGAAGAAAATTCCAGCTTCTATCTCAGAGAATAAGCAATAGCCCTGGCAACATTCAAAATCTGCTCTCAAGGACTGGCCTGCTAAGTCAAACAAAATCATCTTGCAGAAGACTGATCTGAAATCATGCAACTCATGACTGATTTAAGTTGCTTTTCTGAAGGATATTATAATTTTCAGTCCTGGAATAACATGACTCCAATTTAAATTGTAGCCATGATGGCTGTGGGGATGTTTGAGAACAAGAGCGTTAAAGGCTTGAAAACAAGAGATAAATAAAAAGGATTGAATGAGCCTGTTTACTTCAAAACATAACCTTTTTAAACCCTAATGTTGACTCTATTAATGCCATTATGTTAACAAGCCACAGCACGCCCTTTCTAATAGCATGTGAGCATTAAGCAACTAAGAACACAGCAGACAAAGGTTTTAGAAACATCTATTCATGAAACTAACACACCTGGAAATGGGAATTTTTAAGATTTCGTGAAACTGTCATTTATACTGTTTTCAGCCATATGAAAGTTTCCATTAGCTTTATGTATGTTTAGAGGCAGTACAAATTTTACAAAGCTTGCATTCCTACAAACATTGTAAAATTAAATATCAGTGGGAGACAATAAAACAGCTATGATACTGAGTGAAGGAGCACCAGCTCAAACAACCAAGAGAATTCACTACAGCATCAAAAGCTGAGATAAACCCATAAAAAAGGCCAGGGTTTCTTAGTTTCACCAATTACTTTAATACAGTTTATACAGACACCTCCACAATAATCCAACTTGTGCTAGGAGCCACACAGACACAGCCTTTACCCCATATTGATTTAAAAACATGAAATAATTGAGAGACAGATGCAAGTATGTGCATAAGGCAAAATAAAAAGGGAGAAGAGAAAGAGATAAGGATCTGCTTTCCTCAAAGTCATCCTTGGAAATACAATATTCCCACAGTGCTTTTTCCAGACAGCCACACAGTCTTCGCCTAGACCTCAAGAGCATCAGGAAATCTACAATGCATACCTCAGGAAAACCCACACGCCCTAAAAGCCCACACGTTTTACATAAAGTTTCAATTGAAAGAGCAAAACCAGCTTTTCCCTGCCCTGGTCACCCAGAGGTTCATCATTAGACCTTGCTGGGCACCCACCCACCGTTCACCTGAACAGAGACACAACTATCACCAAATGCAGCTCTACACCAACACCCCAGCTCTTTCAGAGTCTGTAACACACTCCACAACAGGGTGTCATTTCTGTGTTTCACTGCAGTGGCTTTCCCTGCTGACTGTGCTTGGGGGTGCTACCCCTGTTTCATCCTGGACCCTTGAAAATACCCTTTGAGTTGTACTGCCTCAAGCACAGACGTTATTACTCCCCCCTCACAGAGTTCTCATTAACATCATCTTCACAGAAGAAAAACACGAAGTGCGTTCCTGCAATACCAATTGCAGAGAGATACCAATCAATGAGATAGGCTGTTTATGCAGGTTGGATCAGAGGGATCTTATAGAGTCAGAAAATACCTTTTTCAAGAACTACAGGAATTAGCCTTGTCGCAGGACTGCTGTGGGTGCAGGAAAGCATTCTGTCACACCTGAACTGCAGATAAAACACACCGTCTTCCATTTTAATATTAATCCTGTGTGCTGCACCGTGCCAACACTAAGATTATGCCTCAGTCGTACTGAAGTTTAATTCTTAAGGCAAATAATTATATAAAAGAAGGAAATTCTTCTGCCTTTGTACACAGAAAAATTCCATTCTGCAGAAGCACGGGAGCTCCCTCAGGCACCATCTCCATACACACACATAGCAGGGATGTGTCAGGCTAAAGAGCAATCAATGAACCTTTCCCCTCCTTGCTCTAACCTCCATCTCTGCATTTGCTGGAAAGCTTATGGCTACAGCCTGGACTCACTGTGTTTGCAGAGAGCAAGTGTCGGAATTCAGGCAGCATCACCCAGCTCCTGATCATCCACACCACACCCATCAATCACCCCACTCTGGGTCTGTGGTCAGCTTTGCTTAGTATTTGCTCTAAAAATTACATAAATGGGATTAAAAGGTACAGCCATTCAGCAGAAGCAAGGAGCATTTGTTCTTTTAACATGTGAGTAAACTAAAACAGGGCTGAGGGACATTCTCAAGGGCATGAAGACTTCAGAGCATTGCCAGAGTCTGGATTAAGCTCCATTCCTGAGCATATGGGGGTTTTTTTATAGACCACTTTCTCTCCCTCCTACTAAAGATGCAAGTAGTGTCACAAATGTTTTCTTACTTTCCCAATATTTTCTTCTAACATGGTTTATGCACATTCAAAAAAGAGCATTTGCAAATGGTTCAGATAAAGTAGAAAAACACATCACAACGTATTCGAAAAAAATGTTTTAACTTAGTTGTTCTTGACAGGTTGCTTGAAGCTTAGCCACACCTGAAACTGAGTTCTCTGTATTTCACAGCGTCGGTGCCCAGCTCTGCTACAGGAAAACAGCAACTAAAGACTAAACCGAGCTCCCAGGGAGACACCTGCTGGCGACAGCTTGGGGTTTATCGGCCAAAACCCAAATAAACAGGCATATACCTGGGGAATAGACTGGTGAAATTTTGTCTTACTGGACTGCCTACACCCTATATCAATGAAGTCAATTATGGAGCACACCAACAATTTGAAGCCTCTAAATGGACAGATCTTAATCACCAGTGAAGGGCAGGGGCACCATGCGCAGACAAGGCAGGTGACTTCAACCTCAGACCAGGTCCAGATTTCCAGCTATCTGCAACCATCTGCTGCCATGACATCACAGGATGAGGCGCTTCTCCAGCCTGCACTCCCCAATTGGCATTCCCTGCACAGACTGCTCTGCCTTCTTGGGCAATTATGGCCTGTGTAGCTCACCTCGATGCTGACTGCCCCAACACCCTTCAGGGTCAACAAAAGGAAATTACAGTTTCTATCGTATCACTTACTGTTTCTTGAGCTCTCCACAAATGCAGCACACCACTAGTAAAGCATGGACAACTTGCATGCAGAGGTGTATCAGGAAGGAAAGAGCATCCTGACATTTTTAGGACAAAGCACTGGTACAAAAAAGGGCAAAGTTATCTCGCTGCCTCAGTTACCCAGGGCACATGTGGGGGAGTGGGCAGAAATGCTGCAGATCCCACTTCCAGCCACCACAGAACATCCCACAAAGCCTGCTACTGCACATAAGTCCTGCAGCAGAAAGCTTTCCAGAAATATCTACAAGGAGATAAAAATGCCACGCTGCAGCCTTGTTTCCTTTCTGGACAGGTCTCAGAGGACAGCTGGGTCTGTGAAATAAAGCCAGTAAGATGTGCTGGAGGTACCTGGGGAAGCTGCAGCATAAGCCCTGTCCCAGTACGTTCATTTAGATCTATTTTCAATCAGTAACAGGGGCAACATGTTGCCCAACATCTCATATTTACTATCGGCTGACCCTCCTAAAGGATGGTGGTTCATCTTAAACTTTACAAGCAGCCACTGCTGAGCCAAGAGACAAAACATGTGCAGTTATCCCTGAGCAATGAAGAAAAAAACAAGGCTGTCAGCCTACACCTCCTGTACAGCCACAGAAAACAGAAGCCAGGGCTTCTGTCCCAAGGCGTTCATCTGCCTGGTTAAAGGCTAATACAAGAACATAGGTACATCTGCAAAAACTGTATGGTGTTGTGTACATCACACATCAATGACTCCTACTCAGAATGTCTGGGCTGATGCATAATTAATACACTTTAGATGACCATTTAAAATATTGTAAAAGGCTCAGTTGCCAATAACCATGAGATAACAATGTCTACAACTGCAGGTGGTTGAGACAAAAGACAAGCCATAGAAGGAAAACTAAGGAGCAATGAGCAATCCACAGCCTGCACGCCTCTTGAGAAAGATTATCAACTAGTATAATAGGTATGACCCGTGTGATCACCAGGAATTTCTATCATAAACAAATGCTTCATCTTTATAGAGATGCATGTTACTACCAGACTGTGAAGGCACACATACAAGAGCAGTGTACAGACAAGTTTTGTTTATTTAAGAATAACCTGAAGTTGAATTTTATGATCAAGGCTACGCTTTGTAGCCAGAAATGGTTACCAAACAGTGGTTTGAGTTTCTTCTGAGCTCCTGGGACTATGGCTACTCAGTTAAAGAGTTGGCACTATGTTCTCCAGAGCATCCACTACAGCTGACAGCAAGGGAAAGGGATGGGGAACCTGACGTGGTGCTCATGCTTGTTCTGGAGTATTTATTTAGCAGGACTGACTGGCTGCATCAGCACTCTCCTGATGCACTATAAAGCACAGGTTTCTGCCTACTCCTAACTAATAAAAGTAGGACTTAGGAGGATTCTTGCCACCCCACCAATTCAACTCAACTCCATGAGAGCAAGCAGATCCTTTGATAAGCTGAATGTACACAGGATCCCACAAACCACGGTTCAGCACCATTACATCAGTGCCAATGTTTGCAGCCTGTGCCAGTTTCTGTAATGTCTATGTAGGCACATCCAACTACATCCAAAGCTTAGACCAGCAACCTGTCACAGCTGGTGAGAAGTATCTACTCCCTACCCATATCACCCTCATTTTGGTAGTTACTGGCAGAGGAAAGCAATGGTTTGCTGACAATCAAGCTCACTTGGTTTTTACCCCCGGTGTCTCAAAAGAGAATAAAGACGGTAAATGAATTGACAGCATTTCCCTTTTCTCAGGATCACTGTACTTATTATGATTATTCTAGACCAGTGACTTCAATGGTAGCTTTGAAAATACTCTCTTTTTTTTAGAAGAAAAATCAAAAAGTAGTAGATAATAGTAGTACGAAAACCTTTTGGACTCTAAAAGCACCCAACCTCAGAACACAGACACGTTTTACTTCTAGTGAAAAAATGCTTCTTCAGTAACTTTCAGAATGACTGTTCAATAACAGTAACTTATAATACTACTCTACACAGATTTGTGTATGATCTAGATAATATTAATTCCAGTTTTTTGACACAGTGAAAACAAAGGCAAAATTCACATGAGGAGGCTGACTCCAGGTCATGCAGAAAAGTCAGAATCAGGGCACATGCCAGAAGATGTATCAGAGTATAGAATTCCCTTTATTTAATCATCATCACACTCGACTAAGTTGTGCTTCCAGCTCTATACACTGGGGATGGAGGTGAATGCAGGAGCATGCAGAACTTGATCCAGTTTTTTTTTTTTTAGATGTTAACGTCTCAGATTTTCTTCTATATGGTTTCAAATGAGTATGGAGAGGTTTCAGTACATCAAGTAGTGGCCTCTGACAGATACTTCAGAACAGTATATGGTTTCCATGTGGTTGGCTAACAGGACCTAAAATAATCAAATTGATATTAATATGGCTTCAAATTTAAGTACAGTCTGAATGCCTGAGCCACAAGTGGAAAGCTTCAATTCCTGAGAAGCATCAGTTTCTTGGGCCTTCTTCACACAAACCTTTCAAAGTCCCAGTATAAGTAAACCATTGCCTGAAGTCAAAAAATCAGGGGAAAAAAGCTCCAAAGCCAAAAATGTGTCCCAGTTTATAAAATGCTAACAGTCTGCATGGCTTCTATTTTCCTGAAGCTTGCTTCCCCCACTCCCTAATGCCTTTAAAACAAAAGACAGATCTAAGCACCTTCATTCACTTTCTTCCACTATAAACAATCATTATTAGGTACAGCAAATAAATCAAGTCATATTCAGAGGGAGAAAAGGAAATACAAAGGTGGAGTCAAGTCATCACTGAAACTTTCCTTCCTTTTGTCATTAGTGACTTCAGATTACTAAATCTGATCCTCAAGTTTCAGAGGTAATATAAAACCCTGAGCAAGCAGGGGAACTCTAATGTGCTACAAAGAAGAAAGTAAAAGAGCTTTCAATATAAATAATGCAGTCATAGCATAGTTAAAAATAATTACTGTTATTCAGACTTTATACAAAAACTAAGTACATATATCCTCCTCCTTTCCTTTTAAAAGAAAAAGGGCAGTTAAAGAAATGCAATTAGTTGTGTCCTAATCAGTCTGTTTAACATAATCCTGCCAACCCATTTTTATTTGGCCTCTGTGTTTCTGTTCACCTTCTCCCCATGATTCAGCATCCTTTTTCAACCATCCTCAGATCCCTGCACCTTGGTAAAACCTAAGCCTGTCACCCTGTCATACAAAATCATCTGCCATGACTGAAAATTGGACTTAGTAATTGATTCTGATACCACAGCTGGTCATTTTACTTCTTTAGTATCCCCCCTGTTTTCTTCCCATATATTGTGTACACAGTAGAAACGTTCATGACTGTTACATCCATGAAATAATGATGAAAGAAATCAGTTTACCCATACGAAGCTACTTACTGAATCAAATAAGTATGTCAGGATCAATTAGGAAATCGAATTGAAAAAATGTGGTGTGACAGACCAGTAAACTCTTGATTCATCTGACCTGAACTCTACCAGTTTCTCTACTGTATCTCCTATACCCCTTGACTCTAAATCCATGACCACCTTACCCACAAGAAGAGCTAAACAAAGGGACTACGGGCAGGCTAACTTTGGCCTTAATCATCTCGTTTAAATCAAAGTTCAGAACTGGGTAAGAGGCAGTGGAAGCTATGAATAAACATTCACAAGTAAACAAAAGGTCTCCTCTGGTTCAAGGGCAAAGTCTGTCAAGTAAAAATGAAGGATGAATTCACCTCAGGACTCAGACACATGATCAAATTATTGCTGCTTAACAAGTTATAAGACACCAGCCGAGCCAAAGTAACAGCCTTTGTGCTGCTCTTAGGCTACAGCAAGTGCAAGGTAATGTAATTCAACCTAGCCCTAAAGAAAAGAAAGTTCAGCCAAGCAGAATTATTCACATTTACCACAAAGAATACAAACATTAATCACAATCCAGCTAAATATCTTATTCTGGATACAGTCATTAAAGACTTCACAAAACAAATGCTGACCTAAATGGAATCGTAGACATTGAAAAAACAAAGACGTTCCTATGAGAAAGCTGGGAACACTGATGCAGAAAAAGTCTGGCACAGCCATTTTCACCACTGCTAGGGAAAGAAAGAAGTCAAAATCACTTAGCAGTGATGCCTTCCCATGGGTGATTCTGCCAGCAAGATTGAGACAAGGTGCTGAGCACTGCGGGTTTAAATCCTTCCTCATTCACAAAAAGTTACTGAAATCATACTCAGGTAACATCAACAGCAAATGCTGGGGCTCATGAAACTAAACATCCCAGATCTGAACAGCCATAAGGAATCTCAAATGCACACAGATGCAAGGAAAACCTGCATGCCAGTCTCACGGGATACCTAAACCCAAATGATTTCCATCTATGTAAGTTCCTGGTTTTACACAGGCACACTTGCCTCCACGCAAGACTTGAAAGAAGTCAACAAGTCAAAACCAAAAAGAAAACACTTCATTAATACAAGGAGCCATTTTCTAAGCAGCTTGATATCTCTCCTCTCCCTAAGGCAAGTCTGGCTGGCACAGTGATTTTGTACGTGTGACCCTGAAGATCACTGCAATGATAATTTAAGCGGACAAATTAGATAGCAGCTTCTTCCCTCTTGCACTGATTTGTCTACACTGTGGAAAGCTACTTCCCTTCATACATGACATTTACTCTTTATTTCCTAAATTGCAATCTGTAAAGTGTAGCCCATATAAAAGCTCAGCTTCCAGAAAAAAGCTGTCCCCTTTTCAGCATGACGTGAACAGACAAGTCACCAGAAGAACCCCATGTTACATAACTGTGTTTCTGCTTTGTCAAATACTGTGTCAAACTGTAAAGAAAATTGTAAAGAAAAGCATAAATATACATGTTAAGATGAACATTTGCTACTCATTTTGGTAATACAATTCATCCTAAAGCTTAAACTCATTATCCTTAAAAGGATTTTTACTACTTGCCTGAAACACAGATTACCCAACACAGTCAAAATCTAGGTAACCACAGCTTAGTATGATCGTTGATGTACACTGCCTGAGTCAAAGTACTGGGAGATGGAAATAGGCTCTAGAAAGGACCCAAGGAGAGGTAAAGAGATTAAGCTTCTACAATACACAGGGAAGGTGAGATAGAGAATTGAGAAGGGAAGACAGAAATCATTGCAAAACAACACATATCACAGGAGTTCACAAGCTGTGTGCTTTGTGAGCCATCCTGGCAACTGGTACATACACATCGCCTTGTTTTTCATCAACTCGTATCACGCTCAAAAAGCAAGAGTTAGGCATCCCCTTCAGTCCAGCAATTCAATCAAATATTTCCTAGTGACTGAAGTCATGATTCCTTAGTCTCCAGTATTATAAAGTCACTCCACACAGTTTGATGTTATAAGCAAAAAATTATTAAAACAGTAGCATACCCAGGAGATAATTTAAATGGCTAATATTCCCACTAATGATGCCTTCTTGGTTGGTATTTTGTAAAGTCCTAGACACAAGTTCAAAGACTAGCGTTAACTATCCAGGGTGAATCAAGGATGACCAATTTAGACCCTCCTCTTGTTCAGACATGTTATGGCATGTACTTTAAAACGCATAAAGACTTTCTGGACATGCCTCCAAAACTTTAGGTCCTCCTGCTCTCTGGGGCTTACAAGGCAGACAATCTTGCATTCAGTGGATGTGGGAGAGCACGCAGAGAAATCAAGATAAAATGGATCTGTAATACTGTGATATCCTACCAGTTCATAGAATAGAAGAGAGCACATGAGCAAACCAAGTATACAACATTTGAGCATAAATCCAAACCAGAAGTAACAACAGAAACCAACAGATTGCTTTAATCCTAAACAGGCCTCCTTCAAGACTGTTTGACAAAATAAACTAAACAGGGCTAAAGTCTGAGACGCTTCTATCTTGGAAACTCCCAGGCTGAGATAATGGTCTTCAGCTACTGACTGGGCCTTTCTCAGTGCAGTAGCACTGACTAAATCCTTCTCCAAACCCAGGTTTACCATCAGTGATGACTGTGAAGAAGAGCTTTGTTTACTAAGTTTGCTATGAAGATAATCACCTCAAGGTAAGTAGCTGCAGCCATCAGGACACAGAGATGGTGAGAGCTGAGGGAAGGAAAGATCTCCAAAGCACCTTTGAAATCAAAGACTGGAGTACGTTGCTTCCTCACATTCGCAGAATTTCCTATATCCCCACTTTTATTAAGTCCTTATTTTTAGATGGTTTTGTTATCACCTTCCACTCACTTCACATTCTTGTACAGGAGAAAAGGCATGACTCAGAGCAGAGGAGCACCACTTCTGTTTTACAGGAGGCAAAATGGATGATTTTCTTCAAAAGGGAGAGCTCATCCAGTGAACGCCCTGTGGGTCCTCACTCACATACACAGTGTTCTGTAATACATCTGTGTGCTGCATGACAAAAAACCCACTAAATTCAAGGTTACTAAAGGCATTTTGTGTCTCATGCATTGTAATGTGTCCAGACACACCCAGAATTTGCATTCCAGCGCAGGAACCAAAGAGAATAACAAATGTCAAAGAATTAAAATATTTTATTTTAAACACATTTAATTTCACATACAGCAGTGCGCCTTAAGTCAGAGATACAAGCATTACAAGGATGCACCAAGATAAGATGGCTTGGTTCTGCTTTCTGGCATTAACATTTAAGAGTTCGTATGAAAGACCTTACGAAATATGACTGCTCCTCTTACACTTATCAAAAAGGAGTACATGAGTTAGGGAATACTAAAAAAATTGGACTAAGTCGTTCAAAATTAAATGTGTTAAAGGGTAAAATTAACAAGGAGAATAACAGTCCTTCTATACCACTCATTTCACAGTAGCCTCGCACATGTGTAAAGTCATACACTCATACGATATACAAGTATCCATATATTTGGTGGTTTGTATTTTTTATTTGTGCTACTTGGTGTAGCAACCAAGAATCCAGGTGACACCAAGACCTTCCTTCTACTAGCTGAAAGAGACACCAAATCCAATCTTCAAATTATGACAACTAGCTACAGACTCTACCTGAGAGTTTAGTTTCTGAACCTTTAACATTTCGGTTTATTCATCTGGGTTTTCAAGAGTGGCTTCAACCAGCTGCAAAATCCTTTTTGAGAGCAGAGACTCACTATTTCTATTTACTCATTCACCAAGTAAAAGGATCTTTACAAGCAAGTAAATTCTTTTAAAATTATTATACTCCTTAGGATCAACAGTCAGATTCCAGACTCTTAAGCATTTGCTTTACGTTTTCACAAATCAGAAGCGGGAGTGACCATGTCAGTGTTATGCTCTGTGTAATTAAGTGTTAATACTCGCTTTGACAGGCAGGATTACTATCTGTTGACACCCTGAAGAATTCTCACAAACTCCATGACTCAAACACTATCAGGCATGGAAGTGGCAATAGCACAGAGGAGGTGTGAAAGCGGAGGCAGATAAGAGCACCAAATTAGCACGTTTTTATTATTAGCAGCCGTTTCCAAGCATTGCTTAGGCTATCTGAAGACTCAGTAGGAAGAACTAACATAAAATTAAACTGCATGAACAACCGACTATAACAATGTGAACTGAAGGACAACAGAAAAGTGTATCAGTAACAGCAGATCAAAAAATGTCAGCAGACTGGGTTGCAAGAAGAAAAAGCCACCTATGTCTTTCTCCACCCAATTCAGTAATTTTTAGCAGGCAATACAGGCTGCTGGTACCTTGTTGTTTAACACAAATAACAGGGAACACTCACAGGGCACTGCCATCTGTCAGCAGCTGTCGCTGAAAACCGAACACAGGGGAAGTGAATAGTTTGCAGCACTCTGCCTCCAGAAGCAGACAAAACTCAGAAGCAATAGGAATAAAGAGTGGGGGAAAACAATGTCTTAGCGAATCCCTACACCCAAATTCTATGCTCAGTGTGTAGATAAATCTTCAGCATTTCTGGAGAAGGCAAGTACCAGTTGGAGCTTGAGGGTTTGCAGGACCACTTGATTCCTCCCACAAACAGGAGAGCTGAAGTCCTGTATACTTGCAGGTACCACAGAAGTAAGAGTCTTCTGCCTAGGGATGATTATTCTTCAGATGTGACCGACTGCTTTACCAGGTATCAGTTTATTCAGAGAGAAAAAAGTTTGGGGCCCCCCAAAATATGAGAGCAGCATCAGCCTGGTCCATCTGAAGCTCACATGATGCCTGAAGACTTTACGTGTTTTTATATATTTGCATATGTGTATATATTTTTGCTTTTTTGTATATTTTATGTAGCTGTATAGCGTCTCATATTTGAAGTAGCAACTAGCAGTTTCTACCTCTGTACTGCATTCCAGAATGTCTTAGCTAAGGGTAAGACAGCAATTAGAACATTTTATTTGGGACTTATGTACCAGGACTAGAATAACAATACGGATTGTAGTCAAAACAAGATAGAAGATCCATGAAGTTTGGAAAACCTCCAACCACGGGAATGGGACGTGAAGAAGACAGTGGTGAAGAAGTAAGGGGTCCTGAGAACCACAACTTAATTCTAGGAAAGCATGCTGAGGGGCAGACCCGAGGGAGGTTCTAAGGGTGGATGGTCCCTAGGTTGGATGTAACTTTTAGTTATGATAATTAAGTAGCGTTATGAAAATTGAAATCACCTCTATGTGATGCACGCATCAATATACTTTTCAGTAAAGAACTCCTCTCTGCTTTACCTCAATTAAATTGCCTTGAAAGTTTTTGTCCACACTTTAGGCAACACACACATCAACCACTTATGTTGCTTGACCCACCTGAATCGCTCACTTCCATTACAGAGTACTTTCTTTAACTTCAAATAGCAAGAATTATTTTGTCCAGATGGGATCCAAATGGCTCAGTTATACAATGGCTATTTACTATTTGTGCTGCTCTACAGCAATCAGTGACCAGCAGCATCCTGGTTCACTGGATATACTGAGTATCCCATCAGTTCCCTGGATGTTGCCAAACACTGAATCCATGCTTCGGAGACACAAGCCAGCCAAGGAAGCAAGCGTTGAGCCATTAACCTGCATATTAACCAGCACCCAGGGGGCTTTCAGTCCAGCTAAACTACGCCAGTTGAGCTAAAAAGATGAAACTACACTCACGTTGCCCCTCTGGTGAGGGTCTATTCTTGGCATGGTTTATTTTGAAGGGTCTGTGAAGGGATAAGAACAACTTTGTCTCCTGGCACTGTGGAGAGAGGAACCCCTAAATCTTTTACAGAATGAAGGCATGTCCTAGACATGAATTTCTCCATCCATGTCCCATTCTCATTTAGGCACTACAGATAAAGAGGACAGCTCCTTAACAACAAATGACAAAGGTCAACAAGCATCTTGCTAGACTGAAAGAATCCATAAATGAATCACAAACTAAAAACGGGGGCAGAACTTAGGAATTTCAACTTTGTAAATCAAAGTTTAGAACTCAAAGCAATGACAATAAAGCAGCCTTAAAGTCTGTTCAAGTCTCACTCCTGCAAATACACCACCATGCTGGCAAATCATCTGGTTCTCTTTAGGAACCATCTGTGCTTGCCTTCACTTATAGGAGAATTCGCAAACTGAAGAACTGGCACATGTGAAGCACAGCACGTAACAGACAACTATAGATTCACTTTTAGCTTCACTCAGAGATTGAAGGCAAGTAGGATGAGGTTTTTCCACCGGGAAACGTGAATTTCAATGCCACCTTTACATATTGGCATCCACAAGAAGTCAATGCTACAATTAGTGCCATTTCAACGTGTTTGCCTTGCCTTTATTCCCATGAAAAGTTTCAAGGGTCTCTACTATGCTTTTCTCCATTTTACAACCATGAGATTGAATTGCTGAAGCCTCCACTGAAAAGCAGAAGAGAAGAGATGGGTCAGAGAACTACCAATCCCTCTTCTTTTTAATCGTAATTTTGTGGTTAGTTTTTAAGTATTAGAACCAGGGTCCTACTAATTCATCCGGAAATCTCCCCTTGCTGAAACAAAGAGCAACTCATAACACTTGCCAGGAATATGGGAGAGCTTGATGGGGAGGGTTGGTTCTTAGTCCCCCAGATTACATTTAAACCAGGCTTACTTAGCTTATTTTTGCAAATATATGAGGGAAGAAGGACAAAAACTTTACTGAGATGAAGAAAATACATTCAAACATCCTGAGTTACAAGAAATGTTTAGGTTGTCTATACAGGGAACAGGAGCACAGAGCTCTGTCTGCAAAATATAGCTTGATGTTACAAGTATGGGTTCAGAGGCCTTCTAAAAATAGTATTTCAAAGAACAGCACAAAGTTTAAATGGAACAAAATACAGCTCACCTACTAATTTGTAGCAAGTTTCTCCTCGGATAAACAATCAGAATATATCCACATTTAAGTATCAAGCTTTAAGTTCTTAATATTAAAATCAAAGAGCAATCTGCATCTTAATGCTTCACTGAAAATACCTGTGAGCAACTTGACAGTCACACTGATGGCAGAACAATAAAACTAGAGTGAAGTCTTCTTCCCAATTCTAGCATAACACCAAATCAGCAGAGGACGTGCATTAAATGATACAGGCTGCCATTTATAGAAGTGCCATTGCTGTGGCTTGCAGCCTTTTCATGCTGACACCAGGTTGTGTTGTTAGCCGAGGTCACATTTTCATCTGCCTTTGGCCCTCTTACTACTCTTGATAAACTGAAGTGCTCGGTAACACACAAATACCCCATCACAAATGACACCACCAATCTGTGTCTTGAGCTTACTGACACAGAGCTATGAAGTACTGAGTAGGAGAAACACTGAATGAATCTGGAGGTCTTCAATAACTATTGCCTCCTACAGAAAGAGAAATAAAATAATGGCATAATTTAGGTTGAAAAGGATCTCTGGAGGTCAAGTGATCCAACCTCCTTCTGAAAGCAAGGCTGACAAAGTTATACTGCTCAAGGCCTCAAGCAGACTCTTTTTAAGTCTCCATGGATGAGAATCCTCTGGGCAAACTGTTCCAGCATTTCACTCACCATCTTCAAAG
Source organism: Grallaria varia (assembly GCA_013396735.1). Classification (NCBI taxonomy): domain Eukaryota; kingdom Metazoa; phylum Chordata; class Aves; order Passeriformes; family Formicariidae; genus Grallaria; species Grallaria varia. The sequence goes on from VWZG01009713.1 coordinate 1,274,181, forward strand.
TGAAAAAGGTATCAGCTCACGGGGATAAAAAACAAGCATTGGACTGTCTCCTCTATCCCTGTAGTATGTGGACTACTGGATCTTGCCTAAAACTGATAATCTCTTAATAAAAAAAGGTTTTATTTTTAATTCAGAGGTTTTCTGGAATTAGTGGTCTTATAGGTACAGAAAAGTCAAGATTCTAGTCCAAAAATTAAAAGATGAGCTGCTGATCACAGCCTTTTCCTGGCACTGGTACTGCGTGTTGTTTCATAGAAACCTCTTCCATGCCAAACAGAGCTGTCAGACCATCATCAGCCACGCGAGCAGAGGACTATCAGACACAGCTCAGGTGCATTCTCACCTCTGACTAGCTCCATGCACCTTAAGGCATGTAAAACAGGCTGTTATAGATGGCTCTGCGACCCAGCTTGCCTAGGAAGAAGCTCATGGAAAGGACCAAACGTCATACACACACTGGAGGCCCTGAAGGGAACGTCCCACTGCAGCTGACGGAGCACATGGCCTGGTTTTTAGAAAAGACACTGTCTCACACAGTCCGCCCCTGTCACAAAGCTCCCCGTGCCCCAGTATCCTACTGCATCTCCCACACTCCAAGCCAGAGTGAACAGACCTCCTTACACCACGCCTCAATGAACAAGAAATAGTTGGGACAAAAATAGGGACAAGACTGCTTTAGAGCCCATGATAATAAATAAGCTTAAGGGAGCAACATGAAAGGAAACAGCAAGCAAGGAGCACAATGTGCATACAAAGACACAGTGTAGAATCTCTGGAGAAATCCTACTGCAGTGAGACAAGATCCAGTACATCAAAAAATAGAAAAAAAGGGAAAAAAAAAAAAAAAAGACATCTAAGGAAAGCACTAGAGACAGGAGTGAAGCTTCTTAAGGGGGAAGGGACGGAGTAAGTTTCAGCAAGCTGGTGCATCAATATTTTGCCTGCGGAAGCTTGGGATCAGATCTTATTTAAGTCTCCAGTGAAAAAGAGCGTGATTGTCTCTCCACATCACAGAAGCTCCATGTGATTAGAAGTCTCTGCAGATTCAGCCCTTCCCAGCGCAGAGCTCAAACAGCAGGAGCATAAATCGGAGTTGAAGTGCACTGGCAGAGCTGTAGCAGGAAGACGTGTGCCCAGCCCTGCCTCTCCAGGTTGGCTCCAGGACTGCCCCTGACCCCTAGCAGGAGCTGGGGGGAGGTCAGGGGGAGAAATATAAATGATCGAGAACAGAGTTACACCCATTCCTCATGAAGCAGACCTAATTAGAAATGTCAGGTCTCATTATGAGCCAGCGCTCCACTAGAGAGGAGTCCCATTACTCTGGAGAGATGTATGTGGAAGACATGCATTTCTTAAAGATGTACCCACCCCACAGCCAAAGGGTACAGTCTTATTATGTGGGGGTAAAGGCAGCCCCAGTGCTGCCATTTGAATAAAGAAAACACTAGCAGAAGCAGTGGCAGCACTGTTTCATACCTAAAACTTCTATTTCCCCCTTCCCTCTGGAAGACTAGTCCCATTGAAATCATTAGAAAGAGTCCATTAATAACAAAGGGAGTAGATCTGGAAAGAAAGAAAAAAAAGAATAGTGTAAACTTCTCCATTTAAGCACTCAAAACTCTCTTATCAAACCACTATCCATCCTGGTCTCCAATGAAGTCCAGGTGTGTTTCATATTCCTTAGACATCAGCCCCTGCACCTAACACCAGAAACTTCCATGTCAAGCATCTAAAGGACAGGTATTTCTCTCTCCCTCTGTAGGGCATTGTTTGTGCTAAAATTCACCTGGCTTGACTCTGAAGGCCAACTGCAAAGCAGCAGCCATTAGGAGCTTTCCTCACAAAGATTTGTCTGCAGTGAGATCCCTGCAGGCTACACGCATGGTGTAAACTAAGCCAGGATTATTCAGGGCTGTCTGCAGTTTTGGGACTTCAGGGGAATAAATAAAAAGAGACTTAAACTGCTTTTCACAATGCAAAAAAAGGATTCCTTTGACAGAGCATCAGGGCAGAATTAATTCCTTCAGCAGGCAGAAGAAATCCAAGCATTATACAGTATTTGCTGTCTTAATACTACAAAAATAGGATGTTTTTACTTATTATTGCTTGGTTTTGTTCTATTTCACATGACTATATCTGAGCTACAAAAAAATACTTCAGCCAAACATAATGGAGGAGGAAGGCAATGTAATGCCAGACCAGCGCCAAGTACAGACAATGCATGAACTGTACTTCCCTCTGGAGTAACAAATCAGCATTTGTCTGCTCTTGCATTTGGAAGAAAGGTCCTCTTCATGCCCCCAACTCACATGGCTGTAACTGCAGTTTTTGTTCTACCACTGTATGTTAAAACTGGATACACCATCTGTTTTAGTATGTCTTTCTCAGCAATGGACTTGACAGTCTAATCTCATCCAGCCTAAGGTCAGTGACCTGAAAACAAAAAGTGACTAGGTACAAGAAGACCTTTATACCTCCAAGCCTTTGATCTCAGGCTCTTTAGAAGTCAACCAGGTGCTCTCCAGTTACGGAAGCTGCAGCCACTGTGGTTACAGTATACAAGGGCAGGGATGTTCTTTGTCACTGGCAGGAGAAAACACACACCTCATGTACTTTTACTGCCCCTAAAAGCCTATCCCGTATTTCACCAATTACCTTAGGGTGACTGCTGTCCTCAGAGGCTGCTAATTACAGCAGCTAAACTCAGTTCACTTGTTACATGCTCAACTTGAAAACAAATCTGATCAAATAAATGAGAACAGCAGCACAGGAATCCATCAAAGGGCTCCACAAGAGGTGCAAGAAATTCCATCTCTTCCTCAAGCAGTCTTCAGCCACTACTGAGGCTGCTGATTAAGGACAGCAATTGAATTCTAACTGGGACAGTGATTCTATATAAAAATAGCCCAGAGCATTCATTTAAAAGTAGTACCAGGAGACTACTTTCAAGAAGCCAACACCCAGCCAGCACACAGAAAGGAGGAAGACCTCCACTCCTCCACCTCTTGTTGTGGAGACTGAAGTATTTGTGAGCCTCAGGCAAAAATTCCTATGTCAAGAACAATTTTGTAATTCTTTCCACAGCAGCAGAAAGCATGTGATACCTTCACTTGTACTCACTGAAGTACTTTCCTGTGCTCCCCCAACAAGCGTTGAAGTTCAGAATGTGTGAAATGCAAACATGACCCAAATAAGCTTCATGAATGTGCAGAGTATGCAGCTGTGGGACACTTTTTCCTCACCCCAGATTGCCTTTTAGTGTGCCAGCCTTCCCTTAGGATATTCAAATAACTTGTACTCCCATCCCTCAAAGAATTATTGTGAAAAACAAGGCTGACCTAAAATCACTGCTACATTCACAGTGATCAGTGTGGGGCACAGGCATGTGTAAAAACCATCCTATTGATAAATCTGCTCCTGGAGGATTCTGTGGACAATAAATGACAAAGTTAAGGGGTCAAAACCATGAGATTCACAGTTAGTCCTTTCATGTGAAAATGTCACTAGAGTCAATACTGCTCCAGCCTTGATCCCTAAACTCTTTCTGACCAAAGATTTACAATAGAGAGCCAGGTGGGCAAAGAAGCCCAAAAGACAACAGGAAACTGGTCCACAGATTTTAAAGACAACGACCAACGATTTGAGGCTATGTTTCACAGGTGAGAACAACCTGACACCGCAAGACACGAAAGAAATTGGAAGAAAAGACCATAGCAGAGAAAACAGTAATTACTAAGGACTCCTGAACTCCGATCACCTCTGCAGCTATACCAGATGTTACTGCAGTTTCCATAGGAAGGGTGTAGGACTTTTTCATTTTAATTCTTTAGGAACACTGGATTGGAGATGGATCCTCGCAATGTGTTCGCTAAGACAACAACCGAGATCACTCAGATCCACATGGTACTTTTACAAAAGAGGAAGAAGAGAACAGGCCCTGCATGGGGAAGTTCATCTCCAGATGTGCAGGATATTCATGCATTTAACTTCCATTAAGTGTTAATGGAACGGTGCACATTAATCTGCTCATGGGACCCACACTAAACAGCAGCATCTCGTCCTTAAGCTGCCCACTCCTTTAGCCTATATTTTATGCACATCTGTTTGTGACACAGGTAGTAAAGTGGTTCTGCGTAGTTACACCAAAGATTTGCCAAAAGAGCATTTGTGTGTTCATATAAAACCATCAGGCTTCGGGAAGTGATGAGATACATACAACCACAGTAACTGTGGTCTAACGCTTCCTTGCAAGAAGTCCTACAGTCAAGGTGCTTTGGATTTAATCCAGAAGACACAATAGCACTGACAACTTACACACTTACTTTTATTCTAACATTTGCAACTACCACAGTTCAGACAATCAGCAGTGACCTGGAGGTCAGACATTTCCCAACAGATAAGACCAGCTGGACTACTGCCCCAGGCTCTTCATTCCACCAGCTGATCTTTTGAAGCTGAGAAGTTCCCAGCATGATGAAATCATCATGCTTCATTGACAACAACAAATACATGCTTGTTTTCTTTAATAAGCAATTAAGTACATTAATTATTCAATTCCAACTTTGGAAAAATAATGGATTATTCTCAACTCCTCTTTCGACCTGGACAGGAGGAGCCAGAATGAAAAGGTCTCTCAGCTGCAGATGGTGACACTACCCACTGACAGGTGATGTAGCCTAGCCAGGTTTCTGTGTTTATTTCCTGAAGTTGGGAGGAATTGACTGACAGTGAACAAGGAATGTTTCACACATGCATCTACTGACTCTCTGAAAACACATGCAATAATTGCCTTGGAAAACACAGCATTCAAAAGGATCCAAGTCCCTAAAATGAAAAATTGTGCATAGAAATGGCACATACTGTAACATGTAGTATCCATTCCACATCATTCAATTTGCCCAGGTGATTTCCACCTTCTGTTACAAAAAAAGCTGTCAATTAATTTGCCCCGTGGTATAGTAAATATCAATTCAAAACCAAGATCTGCCTATCTCAGACTTCCTAAATTTAGTCTGCTGCATCAACACTGTACTAAGGATTTCAACAAGACAACAGGTACAGTGAATGGAGAGAAAAGGGGGGAGAAAAAAGATGCAGCTTTTGCAAAGATGGCTAACAGAAATCATCTCCTCTGAAAATTAAGACAAAAAGCACAGGATACTTATGTACCAAAAATAAATGCAATATATGCCTCCATTCCCTAAATTAATTGTTCACAGGTGAATAGATACAGAGCTCCTCTGCCTTTCTATTTCACCTAGTCCCCTCCAGCCTCACCGACTACCACAGATATCCTTTCTGTTACAGAAACACAGTAAAAACACAAAAATACAGGAACAGTGATGCCTCTATTTGGCACATTCTTGGAACTGTGATTCAAATTCAAAAGTACTCATAAATCAATTTAAATAATCTTCCCAACTAATGCTGCAAAAGGCAACAGCTAGGAAATTAAAGTCTCAATGATCACTCAAAAACATCACAGACCAGGAAGGATTTCTGAAAATACCTGTCCTTCACCTCTCACAACCTGTTCTGTTGCCTTATATATGCACACATCCTCTTCCTTCACATTCATCATATTTTACAGATGCTTAAACAGAACTTGATGCCACCAGGCTACAGATGCTTGCAGGCTATTTTTTTAAAGTTCCACTTTTACTGCAAAATTGCTTCAGTCTCTTCACATGTTAAAAAGCAACAGAACAGTCAAATATTCAGACACTAACAAATAAACACATCCATCCCAGCGGCACATTCACTAGCACCTACCTTTCCCTGTAGTCATTCTCTGCAGTGCCGGTGAGATGCTGAGGAAGGGCACTGTGCTCCCAGAGCAGTCCCACTGTACATGTCTCTCAGCAACTTAACCACCAGCAAACTCACCACCCTCCTACACCCCTTCACTGTGTGACCTAGCAGGCGATTGCCACCTCTCCTCCAAAATAAAAGCCTGCTCAGCATTCAGCTGGAGCTCCATGTGTCCTCCTGTGCCTGCTTGCTCACACCCCTCCCTTCTACATTTCAGAGTTTAAGATCCAGGAGGCAGCAATACACTTATTTACAAAGCTGCTGAAAAGGGAGCAGAGCTCCTCTTGTCCATTTATAATTTCCACAAGGATGTACTATCAGTGCTCATTCAAAAATCCCGCGGACATTACTGCTCTCTCAGCTCCTACACAGGTGAAGGGGTATGTACTTGCTTTTTTCATGCCATAAGAATGTTGAGTCAATGAAAAGAATTTTCTATTTCAACTTGAAAACTGTATTCATGGAGAACATACAATTTAAATTGCACAAGGAGGAATGAATGCAGAAAAGCACAATGCAGCCTTTATGGTTCAAAAATCTCTCTGTTATCGCAGACAGTTGTCCCTCCTTCCAGTCTGCAATTCTGCTGCTTAGATGTGTGTTGACAAACAAAGAATATCCCACCCCCAGATGCACAGCAATACTTGGCAAATATGGGCGATACTCCTTCCTACAAGTATCAAAACAGCATTCAATGACTCAGCTTTCTTACTAGCAAAACACAGGAATCTAAAATAGTTCTAATTTCCATCTAGTTGACTCCAAGTTCTCAACTTCCCAAACAGAATTCATTTAGCAAACAGCATACTTATCTTATACATTATCTCAAATATAGACGTAGTTCTACTGAAAAGTAGCATTGCTCCTTCTTCATACGTTTTCAGTAACTGAAATAATCACATCTTCTATTTTAGCACTATTTTAATTAACTTGGTCACTCTTAGAACACATACTCATACGGTCACCTACCAAAACTGCATCCTCCCCTCGTATTACTCCATGCAAGCATCTGCATGGGAGAGATCTCAGCTCCAGAATTCTGGTTTTAAGACCTCCTGCTTTGATTTCCTTGCAGCCCAGACCAGTACCACCTCCACTGTCCCTAAATCTTGTTTCCCCCAAGTCCAAATTCAGCACCAACAAGAAAGTTCAATCCCCTCCTTTTCCACAGGCACACCACTGCAGTATCCCTGCACACACAAATATAGAAGCATCTCCCAAAAATTGTGTGATCTATATAAAAAAAAAAGAAGGTTTATATCAAAAAATGTCATATTAAGATATCACAATGATCAAAAGCATAAAAAAAGACACCAAATCATTTTGATTACCAATTGCTTTAGTTTGGGTCATCAATTCCTACCAGCCTGTATCTCTCAGTAAATCATTTATTTTATTCTCAATCTGTATTGAAACTTGATTATAAAGCCTTCTGGAGTCTTGGTCTGATCCAGAGTCAACTCAAATCCATGGAAAAACTGCACACTTTATGTTAAGGTCCTTCCAGATAATACCAAGGAAATGTGTGCAGCATGAATTTCTTGGAGCCTCTGGCTGGGTCCAACAGCTTCTCTCTGCATCACATCCAACTAGAGATCATCACACAATGCCACATGAAGACAGCAGCTGACTAGCTGGCAATTATTGGCTCTTTCATGCTGAAAATGTATTTGTCCCAGGGGAATAAGGCATCTGCATAATTAGCAAAAGCAGTTAGACAAAAAATAATTAGCTTGCTGAAAGCCCAAAGGGGGAAAAACTATAATTTTTGCTTCAAGAGGCTGACTAATTATACGCCAAATAACAAAACAGAGATGCACTGAGAATCATCGAGAAATTCGGCATGGATTTTAACTTCATATGCCAGCTACGAGGGCTGCTGGTAGCCTAGCAACAAGCAGCATACTTGGGCATGCCAAAACCTCCCTCTGACTTAATGAAACACCTCAGATTACTATGCAAACCTCCCCCACCACACTATGCATTTGATTCTTCTATTACTAGATGATAAAAACAAAGCCTAGCCAAAAAAATAATCAAACAATTCAAGACAAACTTGAAGAAGCACTAATGGACCACAATAAGGAAAGATAAGTAAATAGAAAACATTACTTATTTTCAGAGACTTGAAATTCACAATCTGATTAGAGTTGATTCATTACATTTATTCTTTGGGTTATGAAAATGTCCTGTTATTTGAAGCACCTTTTCTAGTGGTCTGAGTAAGATTTCTGTTCGTTTGTGTCTTGGGAACCATTAGACAGGAAATCTTTAACAACTTACAGCAACTCGCTGATCTCCAAAACACCCCTGATATACAAATAGTGCTGCTGCAATTGCTTTCTTTTACTTGAATCCTCAAAGAACCCACAGAGGAAACTGCTATCCCAAAGAATAGTCTCATCTCAGAGCCAAGAGACCAATTTGAACCATATTCCACCATTCCAGAAGCCACATTTGTTTTCCTTCCTGCCCAGTTCTGCAATAAGACACGCTGGACAACCATTTTCAAGTCTCATTGTAATTAGCACAACTCCAGTGCTCCGTTATGAGTGACCCTTCAGCCAACACCTTGCTCTTGGTTACGCACCAGAAAAGCACACACTCACATATTCACCCATACGACCACTCTGCCAGACTCAAAGGGTTAACAAAACTAAGAGCTATTTCCACTTTTTCCTGTGAAAGGCAAATCTTTGGGATGTGCAATAATCACCATCATCTACCCGTGACTCTGACAACTGCTGGAAGTGTCACCTTTGTTCAAAAGCTACAGAAGGTGTCAGGGAAACAAGAAACCTGACAAACTTAGCTTGTCCTTAGGCCATGATAAACTTGTGACCACGGGTGAAAATAAGCCTCCTCCACTGGCTTACACAACCTCAGCAAGACAAACTGAAAGTTGCACAGAGCTGTTGACACATTAGATATGACATGCACTTGTGCTGTGTTTGTGCTGTGCTTGGGGGGCATGGAAGAAACAAACCAGCCTATGGCACTACAGAAACTGAACCCTCCCCTAAAACACACACACATAAAATGTATTAATAAGTAATGTTACCATTATTAGCTTAACAAATGAGAACAACTTTAACCCTGCAACTACAGACTTTCTTTATTGTTAGGGAAGATGAAAAAGGTTCTGGCAGAGCAATCGGAGATCCTATCCTTTGCTCTCTTTGACCCCTTAATACTCCTCCACTCTCACCATCTCCTTTCCTCCAGGCTACTTTTTGGTCTCAGTGTCCACACAGGAGATTCAACAGAGGAGAAATGCTAAGACACACACACAGACTCCAGGGATGGCATCCAGCCACAGCACAAGCGAGAACAGCAAGACATCAGAAGATCAGGTTAAGCAGAGTGAGGAACACAGAAGTACTTGTGTCTGCAAGTACTAAAAGGCTGTCGATGGAGTCAAGGACATGAGATGGGGACTATAAGGTCTCAAGCACTCGATGCACAAAAAGTTAAGCATCAAATTCATGAAAACAGTGACAAAGGGGTATAAAAGAAAAAATAATTTTCAATGAAGCCTAAAAGTAGAAGATCTGATACACAGATGGTTTAGATGTTGCAATACATCTTACCACAGGTCACGAGTCCGTCTCATCGAACTCCAAACAACAGCAATCGACATAGTACAATTGATTTTTCTTATTTTGAAAGCCTGTTCTATTTCTCTGCTAGTAAAACAAAAACCCTACATTAGCCTAGCCAAGTGGAGAGCAGAGAAACTGAAACAGCAGTAAAGCTTGTTTCAGTTTGAGTCAGGATTTCTGAACAATCACTTGGAGGTTGTGAAACTTACGTAGATTGCTAAGGGATTAAATATTTACTTTCCTCACCTTTTAAACAAGTACAAGGACACTTGTTTCTCAACTGCACTTTTTTGCCTCTGTGAGCCTCATCTACCTGTACAGCCAAAATTTTCCCACATTACACAAAGGCATAATTTTAACCCATTCCATCACAGAGGAACCTACACTAGGTCTTCACTGTTTCCAAACATACAAGAGAATATCACATCATATCTAAATAATTCAAGTTATAGCTTCAGGATTTTCTAATCAGTTAATTGTATTATTTCCCACAGGAATGAAGTTTACTTTATTTAAAAGAGATACGGAAACAAGAATAGTACATTTTCACCCAAATGGTGAAAGATATTTTTTCCAACTTAAAAAAGCGAAGACCTCTGCTCTCATGGCTACTGAGAGCATGGTGGGAATGACTGGGGACATCAGCTGTCCTGCATTTGGCCTTGCAAAGGGTGTGAGCTTGATAGGAACTCACAGTACTGAACTCAGGTTCATCATCTCTGCTCTACTCAGCTGTTGGCAGAAAGATTAATTTCCTCACCAAGAATTCTTCCAAAAATCTATTCCTAAACAAGTAGTGATACCTATTAATATTACTTTCTAGCTCATAAGCTTATCTATAAGAAAAGCAGCAATAAACACTAGTTATTAAAGTAAGCAAAATAGCAGTCTCAGACAAGACAGACAGAATTAAGGCTCTTAATTAGTACTATCAGTACTAATCGTACAAAGAATCCAAACTTAGAACCACAAAATACAATCTGTGAACAATGTGAGCATTAAATGGAACACTACTGCATTAATGTGTACACTCTCTGGGTCTTTTCGGGTATTAAACTGAAAAGGTCTCTTCTCTGAAATTACTACTTAAATTTACCTTATGAACAATTTAAATGCACTTAGACAAGAAAAGGAGACACAGTTTTGTGGGGGACTACAGCAAATCTGCAAACATCTTGGCAGAGCAAGAAGAAATTGACCTGATGAGACAATTGCCTACCCATAGAAGTTACAGCCCTGAGCTAGAGAATTGTAAGCAACTTGCAAGTGCTGTGAGAACTCAGAAAACTGCAAGATAAGGAATAATGAGATGGATGAATTAGTACAGAGACAGAAGGTTGCCACTGTGGCCAATGAGTGATTGTTTGTATGTAATAAGCACTAATAATATATAAAGCAGTTGTGCTAAAAATAAACAGGATCTACGCTTTACTTTCTTGGATATCTTGTCGTGTGTCCGTCTCAACCACGACACAGTTCCCTAATGCAACTCAAGAGGAAAAGAAGGACAGCTTCAAAAACAGAAGGTGGTGTTACAGCTTACAAATCCTTCTCCTTCTGATACTACAAAAACGCAGAGCAGGTTAATTAAACATCCATTTTATTTGTTGTGAAAGCTCTGTGTATATTTCTGAACAATCACCATAACAGAATGCTTGCTCTATGTCCCTTTGAATGCCTCACCTACTGAAGACTGCTAAAAATACCAAAACAGAGAATACAAGTACTTCTACTCACCACTTGAACTCTGGATCATGTTTCCAGATTTTTGGACCTCATCGAATTTTGTAAAAATTACATTCAACCTGTTTAAAAGTTAAAGAAATACACAATGAACAACTGAATTTAACTTTTAGTAGTATTAGAATCATCAAGCCTAATCTTTAACCCAGCACCACTGTCTTCACTACTCCATCATGTCCTGAATGCCACATCCACACGGCTTTTGAACACTTCCAGGGATGGTAATTCCACCACTTCCCTGGGCAGCCCTAGCTTTTAGTATCTCAAGATGTTATAAAACAAATCTGGCCTCACTCAACTCATTGGGAGCAGTCAAAAATGCTGGTGCAGTCGGAAGTTATTTTAAATTTAAAAAAATATGAACATGCAATAGCTAATTAGAAAAACTAAGAAACAACTGATACTACAGAGGTGTAAGAGATATAATTGGAAATACTACATTACTAAAGACATGACATGGCTAATTGTAGATGCATTTCCAGTTCATCACCACTTTGCCTATCTTAACTATTTGCAGAAATACCACAGAACACACCCCGAAAAAACACCTTCACACAATATTTGTCTTTGTCCCTGACACTTTTCCATTTATGTCACAGGTCTGGTGGAGCAGAAGATCCTTATCACCTCTCATTACTCCTTCCCAGAGAGTTTATTACTTTGAGCCACATTGTGGGAGCAGATGTTTTCACCAGAGAGCAAGAGGCAACAGTGCTGCCTCCATCTGCATACATCCCACCTCCAAAACCACCTCTTCCCTCCACCCTCTGGGCACTGACAAGGTGCCATCTACTCCAGCCTTGGGTCTACCATGCTCTACCCTGCATGCTGGAGGCAAGATGCAAAGCAGCTTTCTTGGCACACCTCAAATGGCAGAAGCAGAGCAACATGGCTTTGTTTTGATGTAGGGTTGGTTAGGTTTTGTTTGGGCTTTTTGAGGGCTTTTTTTTTTTTTTTGTGAGTTTTTAGTTTTTTGGAGTTTGGGTTTTTTCAATAAAACCTTAAAACTGATTGACTACCTTTTTTTGCATAAACACAGGCTATTCTGAAGTGTCCTTTCTATATGTGCAAAACATATAGGAATAAATCTTAAATCATTTAATATTAAATCAGTTAACTAAACATCTGTAATAGTTTTACTGATTTTTTCAAAGCTGCTGGGACATACTTGGGCAAAGGTACATGATCCACATTAAGTGCAACCTGAGTGCTCATCAGATGAAGAAAAATCAAATCCTGATCCCAGGAAAAGGTTCAGTCATACAACTCCTGAAGCCTTCTAAAGGAAGGAAGGAAGAGAATAAAAAGCAGCCTAGTAAAAATGCAGACATAAGAACATTCTCAACTTACCGAGATTGGGGTAATCCTTTTTTACTGAGATCAGCCCTTACACGTTCACCAACATGTCTGTAAATTTCCACAAGGCTATTTATTGCTGCATCTCGAACCTGCATGTGAGAGATGAGAGAAATCAATCATCTTTACAATTTAAATAAATAAATGCCTGTCCTACCATGGAGAACACTAAATTTACATGTTTCTCAGCAGCTACAGTTGCGACTATACACATTACCAAAGAGTTCATGAAGGACCTTCCAACCCTGCATTTCACATATCAGCAGAATCAGCAGGTCTAATTTAATTGAAAAGGCAGTGAAGGCTTAAGATGAAAGGTTTCATACAGAGGAAGCTTGGCTTCCTTTGCTAATCTCCACCCATTGTATGCAATGGGTACATTTACTGGATGAAAAAAGAAGAGACACACGAACAGACCTCATATTAGTAGGACATTATAAAACAAACTGACTTTTAATGCTGTCTTACAAACTTATGTTTCTATGTTGATAACAAAAAATGGAGGGAGGGAGGAGTAATCAATCACCCGAGTCACCATGAATTTTGCATGTTTTCCAAACTGATTTGCAAGAAATTGCTGAGCACATCCTTCCCTCCAGACAACACAAGAGACATAAATCTGACTAAAGTGTCACCTTTCCGTACTTAACCCCTTTCGTCCACCAGATACAGGGTAGAAAAGGTAAACTGCAAAAACACCTACACAAAGCTGTGCACTTTGCTTCTCAGAAGATGGGTTGGCAGCTACCCACACACCCTGGGACTACACATAGAATACCTTGGGGACACATGCTAGAATTGCCTATAGGTAGGATTCAAAGGGTAGGCACACATGCCCTGCTTCCTAGCCAAAAAAAACCCCACCTGAACACTCGACACACTCATCTAACCCCATTCTGTTCCACAGCCTTCCCATTCAGCAGGTCCCTCTCAGTTTCCAAACCCCTCCTTCACTCACACCTGCCCTTACTCAGAGCTCTTGGCCCTCATCTCTGCCCATCAGCCCCATATGCCACCAGGCAGGGCTTCTGGGCACAGCTCTGGAGGGGCCCTCTGGTGTCCCCAGTTTCTGGGCACACGGGCCCTAACCCAGCCTCATGCCCTGCCTGTGCAGAAGGAAGGGCTGCCCGTGTGTATACGGTGAATCAGAGGCTGCAGGACTGTGCAAACCCTGTATGGGGTAAGGCAAGAGGCCCCCACCATCACACTTGGCTTAGTCTACCACAGCAATAATAAACCTTTAATAAATCTCAACTTTATTTTTGAGAAAATAATCAGAGTTTAAATACTGTTGTCACACCAGATGTGCACTGCATTGTGCAGTTGCATTAGTTGAAAACAATAAAAGCACTCTTTCTGAAAAGGGCTGTAATGGAACAGCTCCCACGTCCACAACGAAAGAAAATAAAGTGGACTTGATCTGTATGTGTTCCTCTGTCCTCTCTCCCCAAGAGAGGGCAGCAGTGACCAGGCAGCAGGTCTTCCAGTGCTCAGCAGAAGGCATCAGCAGCGCAGCAGCGGCCCTATGGAAACCCAGGAACAGCCTCTGCCCCAAGACAGGCACTGCTCCCCCAGGAGCCACTTTGACAGGGATTTGTGTATCATCAATTCAGCCATGGGCTTTCTAGGGACAAGGAACCAGATCCAGGAGGAAGGGAAAGAGATCAGCCCCATTTACCCCTGCAGCCAGATACCAGATAATGAGCTGTGACAGGTACAAGGAAGAGGCAGAGCAGAAGGAAAACACATCTCAGTGCCCTCACCAACTTCCCATTCATTTAACAGGTCACCAATGGCAGGATCAAGTCATCTGTCTGTTCAACACATCCAAGCCCTAAACCCAGACTCCCCTTGTGCAGAGTAACAGCTTGCATAGGCTCAGCTCTCAACTACAGAGGACGCTGAACATCGAATTTCCTCAGAAAATTCTTGGAGTAAGGGGTTTATTCTCCTGCAATGGCACAGGTAGCAAGGGAAGGTTGATTCATACTCAGGCCTCCTCTTCAGCAAGGGGAGGCCCTGACAACCAGAGGAGGATGGACAACTCCCCAGAGCCAACAGAAACCCATTCCCCACTTGGACATGACACACTTCCTTCCAGCTGAACACCTGCTCCAGAGCTGGATCACAAGGTGTCGCTCATGGCTACTGAAAAACTGCTAGTACACATTATATGACATGGGTTTGAATGCTGTTTCCCCATCCCCTTCTTCTCATTAACCTCCCATATTTGAAACTAATTTCAAGCGGGACAAAAAGCACATACGAGCAATAAATTCTATTCAGCTTGTATTTTCATTTGGGTGGCATTGCCAGTGTAAGGTCCCCGTAGAGCCTGTCCTCACCCCTTATTCAGAACATCCCTGTACAGCTTCTAGCAGTGCACATCGCCAGGCGGTCTAACTGGTCCCATCTGCCTTCCCTGCCCAGACTAGTTGTTCTCTGAAGGTGAGGAGTGGCGCACTAAGCTTCCCCTTTATTCAGGTTGTAAGACACAGGAGTTCCTTTCCCGCAAAGGTTTCCAGCTCTGTTCATCTCACCTGCAGATTCACGTTGTTCTGTTGAACTCTTGGAGTAACTGACATGCTGGTTTGGCCATACTTCAAATCATAGCTCTTCAAAAACAGCTGAGGGCTCTTCATGCACAGTGCTGTTCAGAGCTCACCACCAGCAGCACAATGAGCTAATTTACCAGCCAGAACCACAGAGCTCTGTTTACCAACAAGGCAACCCGCACAACCTTTAGATGGGACTCACAACAAAAACTTACCTGACTGTTTGGATCTCCAAGTAAGTTACATATATGTGGCACTATCTTGCTCAGTGTTAAACTCTGAGCTCCGGATCTGGGAATAAAGAACAAAAGAGCACCACTGTGAGTCACAGAACAGGCTTGTGTCCACAACACAGGTTTACAGAAGGTTCTGACTTACGCATTGAGTGTTGCAATAAGGCAGAGGCAAATCCCTTCTCTTGTCCGAAAATTCTTGTGTTTGAATCCTCCTAGCATCCTGTCCCACACGTACTGTGGAAGACAGAAAAGAAAGTGAGACAGGAAAAACAGATGGCGGGGGAAGAAACAGACTCCCTCTCCCAGCAGACATACACCATGCCATCTCTGGAGCTTAAATACAAGCTTTACACCCATCCAAGGCGAACAGGACAAGAAGTAGTAAGACACTTTTAGACCTGACGAATTCATCGTTCTATGCTGACTTCACAGTAACTCCCCACTACTTAAAACAATATTCATACTTACAGAAGCAAGTACCTTCCAAAGACCCAGAGCAGCTGCTCTGACACCTACCCATCCCATTCCTGGGAAATCCACTGACACTCACACTCCCATGTATATCCTGTCATGCAACAGTATTCTCAAGTGAAGCAAGTATTTCATAACAAGGCATAGGGGGATGAAGCCATTTCAGCCAGAGCCACAGGAGAAAACCCTCTGACAAAAATAAGTTTTCTTTTTTACACAGCCAGTCATTCATGCTGTGGAGGGCTGTTGAACATACCTGAGGGTTAGCAGCTTGTTCCATGATTTTGAGTAGCAAGGTCTGATCCTGTTCCCTCACAGAGTCCTTAGAATCTCCCAGTCTATCAAGTAAACTTGGCAGCACTGAGGAAAGAAATCAGGAACATCCAGATCCCTCAGGAAAAAACTGACACAGTGGCACAGCCCCTCTGCTCTTCCTCCCTCTTACCTGCAGCGGCAAAACCAGCCCTGCTGCCCCTTCAGCAGAGCCTGAAACCACCCAGAACCTCCTGAGTGCTCTCCTGGGGAGAAAGCAAGCTTTGTGTACAGCAGCCAGAGGGATGCCAGCAGAGCACTGGGAACATTCACACATAGAACCCTCACCTGTGCCAATCTGGGCCTTGAAGCGATCTTGCAAGCGGGACACTAATGCAGAAATGATGTCAATCCCCAGAAGAACCACCTGCAAGTACAGGACAGATGGTGTTTTAGTGTGCGTTACAGCTGTAATTGCTGCTCGATGCTGAATTCATACATATACATGTCCAATGTACACAAACCATATACATAACCATTGCAGTATTTGCTGCAATTAACATTTCTAATTAATTGCAATTATTATAATTACGATTAGAAAATAGTGTGCACTAAATGCTGCTTAATCATTCACCGGCAGAAATTAAACCCAATGTTTTTATAACATAACTAAAACCCAGGGAAAGACTCTTGTTTGAGAGAAGCTTCAGGACAGGCTGCAGATCAGCAAATCCGCTCTGATTTACCATATTTATTAGTTACAAGAAGATACTTTACATACTGAATATACTGTATAGCCTGTATATGAAACACTTGGCGAGACCCTATAGATCATGATCCTGCTGGTAGAAGACATTTCTCTCTCAGGTTTTGGAGAAGCACTGAGGTTAGTGCCACCTGGAAGTGTTAGGGACAGGCAGGATTCTGAGGTGGTGCCACCAGAGCTGCCCCAACACAGCCCAGCTCCCTTTACATACACATAAGCATACATATGTACATATCTATACTCTCTGTACATACAAGTGTGCATCTGCTCTCTTTTTTTTTTTTTTTTTTAGATTTTAAATTTTATATTAAATTTATTGCCGAGTTGGACGGGGCCCATCAGGATCACCAAGTCCAACTCCTGGGCCTGCGCAGGACAACCCACCATGTGCCTGAGAGCATTATCCAAATGCTTTTTGAACTCAGGCCTGGTGCTGTGACCACTTCCCTGGGGAGCCTGTTCCAGTGCCCAGCCACCCCCTGGGCGAGAAGACTCTTCCTGCCATCTAACCCAAATCTCCGTATATAAGCACATCTATATTTCCTCTATACACACACAAGTGTGTATACATAACACACGTATATCTCTATATGCCTTTTGCAACCGGACTTGCCTATCTCACATCGGCCTCTTTAGCCATCAGCGCGCTNCCCATCGCGAATCAGCCTCTTTAGCCATCAGCGCGCTTGCAGCAAGCGTGGGTAGAGCCCTTCCCAAATCTTCGTTCGCGAAGCCCAGCCATGATGACTGATCTCAATACTCCCTGTACACACACGCGCATTTCTATGCTCAGACACACCGTGCAGAGCGGATGATGTCCTTTACCCACAGCGGCAGGGGCCGCGCAGCAGGGGGCGCGCGCAGTGTCGGGGCCGCGCAGCAGAGTGCGCGCTGGGCGCGGCGCGGGGCCCGCCCCTATGCAAATCCAGCCGCCCGCGCGGGGCACTCTGGGTAGCGCCGCCGCCACGGCCCGAGGGGCT
>VWZG01009713.1:1291995-1319139 GCA_013396735.1 Grallaria varia
TGCCCGGCGCGTCTCAACTGCACCGACCACTGTGCCAGCTGAGTGCCTCGCACGCACACCCACCCACCCGCCCGGCGGTGCCACCGGAGCGGTGCTGCGGGAGGCACCGGCATTGCGCTCCCACTTCACTCCCCTCCTCCCCTTAATGACGCGACGTGCCAGACAAACCCCGTCCAGGGTGCCCGCTATGCCGCTGTGCACACTAAAACCCGCCCGTTCCCCTCCCGGGCCAGCCTGTTTTCACCTCCTACCGAGCTGCGGCTCTGCACGCCACCGGTCAGTCCACAAACCCCCTGCCTGTCCCGTCCCATGGATTCACTCCCAATTCAGCTCCGTAGCAGCCAGGGAGCTGTGCATGGCGCGCAGAGGAAACAGCCTACCACTCCACGTCAAGTCTCTTAAGAAAAACCTTCCTAAACACAAGTCGCTGGATCCGAACTTCTCCCAACACACACGTTCTTCCAAATAGCTCCCGCAGTTTTCCCCCTCAGAGTAGCAGATCCTTCAACTGTGCCATTTTTATTTTTTTCTTTTAATTCAGCATCATTTGCAGCATGCCGACAAGATCTAGAACCTATTCATCCGCCAAAGGAGAATTTTCCTCGTGCTTCTGCTAAGCCGTGTTTCGTTTTCACATTCATCTTGCACACTGGATTTAATGTGCCGTTGACAAATGCTCGGCCAGCCGCCCTCAGCCCCCGCGCCGCCCGCCGCTGTGCCAGCTCCCCCGGAGCCTGCCGGCAGCACAGCCCAGCACCGCGGCGGGCTCCACACAGCCTCATTACCGAGAGATGCTTTTAGGGAAAGTCGATGGGATCCTGAGCGCCAGTCACCATTCACGGCTGTCTGATCAGTCCCATCACAGCAGCATCCCGCACAAAGGTAAGTGTGCTGCCTGCAATTACAGAGATGTGCCCCAGGGATAAATTCGATCCCGGGAGAGGAAGGGATCCATCTCTTTTTCAAACTGCCTGCAAGCCAGAGAGAGTGAGGGGAACTAATCACTCAAACATTAAAGGGAACACATGCACTGTGCAAACATACCCTGCAGTTCGCCCCCAGGATGAGGCTGGGAGGACAGGCTAAGCTTCCCAAGACTTTCTGCTGTTGTGCTTATAAAAATGGGGAGTTATTGAGCACAGTGATTACAGTGGCGCTTGGACAGCTACTGAGGAAACAGCCACTGGGGTGAGCAGATGTTATTCCGACCATACTGGAGTCATTTATCAACCCCAACGTGCCACCTGCCTCAAACTGCTGAAGGTCAGAGGTAAAAAGTTGAAATCACGTGGCTTGAGAGAGCCAGCAGATCCACCACAGACAGATCACAGACAACCCAGGGCATGGCTGGCAAACAAAGCATGAATTGAATTGCAGCCCTTGCTGCATTGGACTGCCTGCACCAAAGAGCCCACCCATTCACCACTGAAGCAGTTGCTCAGCTCTGCCTGAATTAACACACCCAGGACCAGGAGGAACCACAGGAGAGGGGAAGACGGTCAGGGCTGGAGCAGCGATGGGCCCTGTCAGCAACACCCTCGTGCCTGTGATCCCGCAGCAGGGCCTCTCCCCAGGGAAGCCAGCTGGCCAGCACAGCTCCATACCAAGGCACAGGAAGGGCAGCTCTCCATCCAAAATTCCAGATAATGCTGCAATGCTGATAACTACAGAGGGCTATTCCAGGCCTTTACATCAGCACAGGTCTTTTAGTCTCTCCTAAAAAAAAGTTGCGATCACATAATCAGAAGCACATAGCACTGTGTGCTTGATCTGAGGCTCTGCCTCTCTGCGTATGTGACTCCTGAGGTTCCCCCAAGACAGTCCATAAAGCAAGTTGTGCCCCCCAAAATTCAGCTCCATTGGCATCTGCTGCTGCTTTGTCATGTCTCAGAGTGCTTTCTGTAGGTGCCAAGGGCTGTCAGCAAGCCCTTCTCCTGCCTCTCTCCAACTGACAGGTCATCACTCCCAATAAAAAAGGCTCTTGTTAGTTCCCAGGATGCCACACAGCCTTTCCTCATACACACAATACTTTTTTTTTTCTTTAAAGAGGTCAACAAAAAGTTACTTCAAAGAACTCAAAGCATCTGTCCCTTAATACCTGAGTATTACACACATAAATATGCTCCCATAAAAGGGTAAGAAAGCTGCACAATCAGTAGCAGCTGATCCAGCACAAAGTGACCAGAGTGAATCTCAGCCTTAGGCTACCCTGACAGCCTGCACAAACTGCTCCATGCCACATGCAGCAGAGAGGTGGTGGCTGCTGCACAAACCTTTATCCCACATCTCTCACAGGGAAGATTCAGTGGGCTGAGCAACACACCCCCATGAAGTAGTTTCACTCTTGCTGGCCTCCTCCTGCTGGATCTTCCACAGCTGGCAGCTTGGGACCCAAATAGAAATGCCAAAGAGAGCTTCTACCCCAACTGTGTCACCAGCTTGCTTCACACTGTTTCAACATGCTCACTGCCACCACTGGTGACACAGTTTGGCTATTTTGCTTTGAAGTCTGCCTGGGAGACTTTTCTTCGAGGAGGGAAGGGAGATGGAAGATAAGACTTCTAATTCTCCACATGAAAAAAAAAAAAAACCCAAAAAAAAAAAAAAAAAAAAAAAAACACCCAATTGTAAGAGAATTCAACCAGGGTTGTGTTTTTTTGAACACTTTCTTAGGCAGCCTTTTGGATTCATAAACAAAGACAAGGAGAAGCATTTGTATATTATAAATAAATGTAATATATTTCTGAAAACAGGGAACACTTCAGATTACACATTGAGAAACCTGAGGCAAGCACTGATGCCCCACATCTGACCTGTCTGACCAGCAATACACAGTCAGACAGGGAGCATTTTTAATTCCTCAAGACTTGAGACATACATCCACCACAACTGAACTGGGCACCAAAGATAAGCAAGTGCTAAAGTTAGATGACATTTGCAGATTTAGTTTTGAAGTCAGGTATGTATTTTGGGTGAGTACAACAGTAACAAAACTCCTGGCAGACAGAGAAACATGAAGTTAGCTTATGAAATGCTGACTGCTGTATTCCACCTGCACATGACTACAACCAGACCTCCTTCTGCCATTGCAGCAACATTTCAAGTTCCAAGACAGGGATCACATCTGCAGCATGAGTACATCTCCCCAGCCCAACAATCCTAGCACAGACACAGATCATGAGTTATTCTGTACAACATAATTTGTAAAACCATCACCAGCAAACAAGAAGGCAGCAACAGCAGCACAACTGGTTCTACTGGCACGACTACAAGCTGTGGTCAAAGACCTGCACAGGAGAAGATTTGAAATACTTATTTGTGGGTTCTTCCTCCAGATCCATGAGATACCATCCATTCTATCACAGACACCACCTTCAAAATCCCCACAGAATTGGGCCCAGTCCTGCATCGATTTGCCATTCAATACAGCAATGCCTCAAGAAAACATCTGCTTGGTTTGGATATATAAGTTTTTACATTGGAACATGGATCACAGTCTCTTGGAGTAGCTACCTAGAAGAAAAATGACCCATTTATTTCTCATCTACCGACAGATTTCCAAATCTGTGAAGTTTAGAAAATTTAAGTAATTAGTGTTTAAGTAATTAGGAAGTTTGCATTACCAAACAGAACAATCTTATTGTAATTACTTTTTCTGTTTTAAAATACTGATGAGAGGCCAGGTATCTATTTTGGATTTAGAAGAATGGAAAAAAGAGCTACAGAAACCACTCAGAGGTTTTTTTCTGCTCCCTCCTCCCCCCTCCACAGGTGATCAGTTATTCTGCCCAAAACCCAGACTTACACTGTGCAGCACCAGATCAAACAAAGAATACCTATGGCTGAGAACAGTCATGGTGCGTCAGGAGCATCCCTGGCACTCTGTCCTTCCTTAGCAGGGACACCATATCTTGTACACTGGAGAGCATCGGCACTGGGGGCTCCTAGCATCACAGCACACAAATCAGACCAGCAGCACACTTAACAGACCTGACAGGATTTAAACAACAGTTTTCAGCTCTATATCCCTTTTCCTGGTCTCTCCTACAACATACTTGAAGACTTTTCTCTTCTCTAGACAATACATCCAGAGATGCCTGTCTCTTTCTGAAGACAGCCATGACAACACCCCTCTCTAAAGGCAGTGAACACACAAGGGCACATTTCCTGTGCAAAAGAAAAAAGTCCCAAGAACTATTTTCTGGATCCAGTAAAAAAAGCCAACAAAACACCCTTGGTTGTCTCTTGATCTAACAGTTAGAGATCTGGTAGAACACATGAGTAAATAAAAGCAAATTAAGGAATTAAGGAAATTAACCAGAGAGCAAGAAGTTATCAGTACAGAAATTCCACAAAGAGAGTGATGCTTAAAAGTATGTCCTAAGTGAAAGAGCTGGACTGAGTGAACCCCCAGCCACACTGCTCCCTGCCCTGCCTCTGCTCAGGGGAATTGAAGAGATGAGTTCCAAAGAATAACTAGTTCACCCTCTTTTGCAAGGATACTGAACTGGTCCTTGAATGGTTGCACTTTCTGGGAAAAAAAGCAGCCACTGGGCTCTGTCCAAAGCACACACAGGGAATCACAAGTTGCAGAGTCACTGCTGTAGAACACAGGTGGCTTTTCTAACCTGAGCAAGGTCAAAACACCAGACTGCAGGTAAACCACCACTGACACAAACTACATTTGTGCTCCATCTCCAGGGAAGCAGCACTCATGGTACTATAACAGGAGACTCTAGAGTTGAAAGCAGAGTCCCAACTTATTTTGCACTTCTGGTGTCCCCCAGGGATCAGTGTTGGGCCCAGTCCTGTTTAACATCTTTACTGATGATCTGACGAGGCGATTGAGTGTACCATTAGCAAATTCGCAGATGACACCAAGTTGGGAGGCAGTGTCGACCTGCTGGAAGGCAGGATGGCTCTGCAGAGAGACCTGGACAGGTTGGATAGATGGGCTGAATCCAATGGCATGGGGTGCAACTGGACCAAGTGCCAGATCCTGCACTTTGGCCACAACATCCCCTAGCAGCACTATGGGCTGGGGACAGAGTAGCTGAAGAGCAGCCAGGCAGAACGGGACCTGGGGGTTCTGACTGACAGGAAGCTGAACATGAGCCAGTGTATGCCCAGGTGGCCAAGAAGGCCAGTGGCATCCTGGCCTGTATCAGGAACAGTGTGGCCAGCAGGATCAGGGAAGTGATTCTTCCCCTGTAATTGGCACTGGTGAGGCTGCATCTTGAGTGCTGTGTTCAGTTTTGGGCCCCTCAGTCTAGAAAGGATATTGAGGTGCTGGAGTGTTTCCAAAGAAGGGCAACAAGGCTGGTGAAGGGACTGAAGCACAAGCCCTATGAGGAGTGGCTGAGGGAGCTGGGATTGTTCAGCCTGAAGAAGAGGAGACTCAGGGGGAGATCACATTATTCTCTACAACTGCTTGAAAGGAGAGTGTAGCCAGGTGGGTATCAGTCTCTTCTCCCAGGCAACCAGCAGTAGGACAAGAAGGTCCAGCCTTAAGCTGTGCCAAGGGAGGTTTAGGTCAGACATCAGGAAGAAGTTCGATACAGAGAGAGTGATTAGACACTGGCATGGGCTACCCAGGGAGGTGATGGGAGTCCCTGTCCCTGGAGCTGTGTAAGTCAAGACTGGATGTGGCACTCAGCGCCATGGTCTAGTAGGCAAGGTGGTGTTGCACCAAAGGTTGGACTCTATGATCTCAGAGGTCTTTTCCAACCTAATTGGTTCTGTGATTCTGTCTCAATTACCCCAAACGCTGCTGAAAACCAGCAACATTGTTTCAGAAAGGTGGTCGTGTTTATGCAGCATCTGACAGGTACGGATACCTGCACAGCAGCACTCAGTGTTTACTGTCTTCACATGAAACAACATCAAAATGAAACACCTGCACTACCAACTGGTATTGCCTTTTGTTCCTTACCAGAGTGCAGTTATAGATCTTAGTCACGAACACTATACATTTCCATTGCCTCCAGCTGAGCACTTACAGCCAGGTCCTCAGCTACTAAGGAAAAACTAATGTAGCTCTGTGAGTACTGATGAGATCATGCCCCAGCATCACCTTGGGGTCAGGACCACCACATCCTTGTAGCTTTGGTAACCAGTTGTATCTCAGGAGCTCAAGGCATAATGAAGCATCATACAATGAGTGCTCTTACAGAAAAATAAAAAGAATGTCAGATAAAGGAAAAAAGCCATTGCATGGCCCTGCTTTGTTTTTCATAGAAAAACTGAAAGTATTTCTTGTGGCAACTAAAAATTGCAAGCACAGCAATGTCTCTTATTAACAGACCATTGCTTTCCCCTCCATTAGAAACAAAAGGCTGTTACAGTGCCCAGAGAAAGTGAGAAATCACACTGATAACCTGCCTTTAGGCAGAATCATATTAGCTGGAGCACCCCAAAGCTCCTAGCACAGAAGCACTGACCCCAGCTCCATCTCTAACATCAACAGGAATAGGAAGGCTCAGCACATTCTAATACTGAAACAGAAGTGCTTCTAAGGGTTTAGACAGCATCTGGAAAAAAACAAGACAAGAACACAACCTAGCAGATAATCATCAACAGTCCTCTTTGCTCCCTTAGGACTCACAAAGACTAGTAAGAACTGTAAGGATGCTCAAATACAGAGATACTCCCCTTGATCACAGGTTCCCAAGCTTCTGGACATCTGCACTTCCAGATTACACCATTCAATACACGCTTTTATGAGGAACAGTAATCCTGTGATGACAGGCTGCATGGACAGCCTCATGAGGAGGGCACCAAATAGGTGCAGACACAGCCAAGTCCCACCACCTGCTGGAATGTGAAAAAAGCTGGGGATCAATCTGGGAGGCCAAGCAGCCACTGTGATGAGGAGTAGGCAGCAGCTGACTTGAGAAGGGTAGGTACTAGATGCTGACATCTCTTGCAAGATCATAGTTAATGAAGCTTTGTTCTTGTTCTGTTTGGGAAGAAAGGAACACATGCAATTAAGAATGCAATAGCATTTTCAGTAGCCACAGCCTTTGTAAAACTGTGGAAACACCCTAAGACCTAAAGTTTTCACAGCACCTCCCAGGCCTGCACAGACTGCCTGCTCAGCTTGTACCACACACTCCTACACCCTTGACAAGAGTCTCCAGATACTGTCAGCAACAGCCTAATCGTACATCAACAGAGAGGTCCACTGAGAAAAGAAGAAAGGTTCAAGATGCCTTTGTCAGCCACAGAAAGACAGATAGCAAGCAGCTCAGAAAAGCGAAGAGATGGATGCCAGGTAGATAAAGGGGCCATAGGTGGCAAGAGGGAATGTACCCTCCCCAGAGGAAGGCACCACTTCAGCCAGAGTCCTACTCATACTCTTTCTGACCCATTCAGGAGAAAGCCCAGAGGATGATCATTAAAGGCATGGGTTAAACCACTTCTCAGCCTCTCCTACACCAGTGAGGGGTGCACCTGAGCTAGATCTAAACCAGCATCTACAGCAGCCACAAGACTTAGCACAGCCCATACAGCAATGTGATGCTTCCCACAGCTTACTGTTCTGTAAGACAGGTTGGTGAAGACTGAGAGCTTCTGGTTTAAGCTGTTGGTTATATCAGTTACTTCTTTTACCGTTCTCTCTTAGTCCCTCCAAAGTATAGTTAATTGCTATTCTTCAATTCATGTCAAACAACTTAGAGGGCAAACTTCCAGAGGCTTACCCTCAGTGCAATACCAGTGACTCCAGCTAAAACCAGCACCGCATTAAAAACAGTACCACAAGAACACAGAAGGGCACAGTCCCAGTCCAGATGTGCTCACTTGAGTGTGCCTATGCAGGTAGAACCAGGCTTCACATCAGCAGATATGTCCCAGTGCCCATTTGCAAGCTGGGCAGCTGTTACTGTGCACTTGCTGAGCCACTGTGTGATCTTGCCAGGGGACAAGGAAGACAAGGAGATTCAACTGAAGTGACACAACTGGCCCAGGCCTAGCACCCTGCAGATCTCCTTACACAGCTTTTGGCTCAGCAGCTCTAACCTGTCCAAGACTCTTGCAACTGTGTCCCTCTTACACCCAGCTCTTAGCACAGTTCTTGATCACTTCAAGCATAATTTTTAATATCTTTTAAATTTCAGCATTTAGGTCTTCCAAGGCTTCGATTTGTCTAGTCGGGGAAACAGAAACCAATGAAAAAGATTCTCCCCCTGCCTGTTTAAAAGGCAATGCTAACTTAAGAGTGTAATTTGTTCCACATGCTTCAGAACTAAACCCCATGTCTCCTAACACATAGGAAATAAAAATTATTTAATGTTCCTGTCTTCAACTCCTTTTGACCTATGTGTCTTTCCCTTTGCCTTATTGGCTGTCATCACTGAGATCTGGAGCAACAGCTGATGCATCGCTTTACTGAGCTCTCATGAGAGAATAAAACATCTGTTTTCCTCCCTCAGACTGCAAACAGATGCCTTTTTAGTTGTGTCCAACAGATAATTATATGACAGGATAGTGAAGCACAATGCATCTAAATTAGGGCACACCCTTGGGCCACATGGGTGCCTGGCATGAGGTCAGAACATAAAGAGGTTTTGCAATTTCAGGCAAGTTACCTCTTCACAAGTATCCAGGATCCGAGACACCTGCACACGGGCAAGGGTAGATTTCTTGACTTGGCACTTAGAGGCTGCAATGTCTGCACAACTGCCCTGGAGAAAACACCACATGCACCAAGCCCTGAAGTTCAGCTCTGTACTTCTAGTTTTTCCAACAAGCTGCCTTGTAAAACCCAATTCCACCCAAAAAACACTCCTCATCATCCTACTCATCTGACATTCCAGATATAAAACAGGTGACAGTTGTTTGACTGTGGATTGTCAAAAAATCTGACTGGAAAGATTTTATCGGCTATTGCTATAGTTGGAAACCCACTGCTACAAAAAACCCCTCCTGCAACTGGCACCCCTGGAACCCCAGCCCCAGCTGATCAAGGTGAACAGCCTGGCAATCACTGGTTCAAGATCCAACCTGGGACACAAGGGTGGGCTGACACTGATAAGGCAGCTCAACCTGTGCTTTGTCTGTTCCTGTGGCCAAAGCACTCCTGTCTCCAGAACTGCTCAACTGGAGAGATATTTTACAGATTTAAACAAAATATTAAAAAAAAAAAAAAAAAAAAAAAAAAAAAAAAAAAACCACCCACCCACCCCCCCCCAAAANCCCCTTCACCACCCCCCCCAAAAAAAAAAAAAAGCCAAAGCTTCCTCAAGGGAAGAGAAAGGAATTTTGCATCCTGCATTGCTTAGAGGAGCAGCATTTTGTTAAGTGAAAAGAACAAGCCTTCTGAGCAGCTGACAGCACAAGTGGAAAACCAATTGGAAAATTATAGGGACAAACCACAAACATTTTGGCTTCTATATCCAGCTCTAGAAACACATTTAAACAAGTCACGCAAATAGCTCCTATTCATGCCGTCTCTCGTGCCACTGCTACACAAACAAGCATCCCTCACACTGAAGGTTTCCACAAATTCTTGTGGATTAATATGACAGGTATTAATTAAACGTTCAACTAAATCATTAGCTCTTGGATTAATTATCTTAAATAGAACTCTTAAGAAACTAAAATGCATCAGAGGAACAGAAGCTATAGACGTAACCCAAGAAGCCACTCAGGGCTCAGCACAGGGCACACAAAGAGCTGACACCCTGAACGAAGCAGGTACCTCCTGGACAGGCTCTACTCCCCTTTCACAATGCTTCTGCTACATTTTTCTTTCCTTCACAACTATCATCATTATTTTCAACACAACAAAAGGTAAGCTGATCAACTGTTTCAATAACCATTTTGATTGTGATTTGAGAAGACCGATGCCTTGTTTTATAATTCTGTTATTTTCTCAGAGGTTTGTTCTCACTGGACACTTAACAAGAACAGCCTTGCAGCTTTCTGCTGAACAAGGTATACTATGCATTTATGCAAGCAGTTAATAGCACAGCATATCATTAGAAAAATGCAGAAATTTAATTTAATGTAGCTTAGAGATTGTCACATTTCAGGATGAGGGTTGTTGGGTTTTTTTGCCTCAACATTGCAGAAACCTGGAGCAACACTGAAAAGCAATTTTGAAGAATAAATGTAACCTGCAGAATTCAAGTTACATTTCCCCTCAGAGAAGAAAGGGAACAACTTTCCAAATGTTTCATTCTAGTAATAATCAACAGGTTTTATGAAAGAAGCACAGAAATAGTTGTAATTTGTGAAGGAAGAGACTACTTAAGAGATTCATCATAAGCATATTCAAAAGTAGATTTACTTACTTATTTTTGTCTCCAAAGGATTTTAAGGGAGGCTTAGTGCAAGCTCCTAAAGAACAAATTAAAGGCCAGCTTGAACTGAAATATGCAGCACCCAGAGGGTCCAGTAACTCTAAAAAAGTGCCCTTCGCATCTTTGAAATCTCTTCATTCTATGCCATCTCATGTCTTTTTATTCATACAGGTTGAAAGTCATGCAAACCTTCCTGCTCCTGTAACTTCAAAAGCAGTTTCTTCCCTTTGAGACATCTATTCCAAACTGAAATGTCCCATTAGTATTACGTTTTGACTCAAATATAGCAACTTCTCTTACACAGAAGGAAAAGCATGGTCATCCTGAGAGCTTCCATGGCCAAAAACCTGATGCCCTGTGAATTCTGAAACAAGACAGAATGCTGGATGAGATAGTGTGCCACTGCTAACCTGCCATGAAAAGGATGCCAGATTGCTTTCTCCCATTCCATCCAGCCCTACTGCAAATTCCATACTGAGTTAAATGACACAATAGCTCTTTACCTTTAGCATAAGAGTAGGCTTCACCAATAAAATCAGGTTAGAAGGTGTTTTCAAAGGCCAATTAGTTCAACACCAGCTCCACCCCACTGCTCAAATTAGATCAGGCAGATCATATTATTACAAAGTATTTTTTTATTTGATTCTTAACATATGAATCTTCAACTGTAACTGATTTAAAATGTTCACTAAAACCTGAAACAGTTTTATATAGTCCAGTTAGAAGCGGCCCTGTCAATTCAGTGTCACCACTTGTAAGACCTTGCCGACAGACCATGAAACAGCAAAACTGATTTAGTTTTTTAATCCTTCTCTAGGCACAGTAGTATAAGCCAGGCAACAATTTGTAGCCCCCAAAGACTTCAGCTACATGATATGATCCATGACAGTCCTGGACTTCAGCAGGGTTTCATGCAGGTATAAAGGATCTGCAACACACACACAAGTTGAAATACAGCCCACCATACCAGGAATTGGTACCTTTTTTCAGCAGGGAAATAGCATTGGGCTTGTGGTTCATTTATGTAGGTTTTGTTTAACTTGACATCATCTGATAAAAGTAAAAGCTTCAAAGTCACACACAGCTATAGGCTTCAATTACTATTTCTCTATCAGTCTGTCAATGGTAATGTAGTACTGGAAGGAGGAGGGATTGCTGCTGGCAAGTCTCTTGCAGTCTATGGCACAGAGGCTGTTTCAACTGAATTGGAGATTGAGTTTCACAGATAGTAACTCTGTCAGACTAGAAAACATCATTTAGATGACTTAAAGTATGACAATGCCCAAGGATAAAACCAAGAAACATAACATTCTTTCCTAATAACACTGCTTGTAGTGCAGGTTAGCGATCAAGTGGCTGCTTTTTCTTAAGCATAGACATTGTAAGAGAAGTCAAGCAGATAGTTGCTAAATCTTCCACAAAATGAACATCACAAACAGCTTCAGAAGCAGATTCAGCTACAATTATGTCTGTTCTTGCCCTTCATCTTTTTCCTCCTGTAGGTTAATAGCACTTTCCTGCACCCTAGCAAGACAGGAAATACAAGGTAGGGTTTTTCATGAGTTTTCATATCCTCATCTGGAACTACAGAGCATTATTACTATCATAAATTTGTCACACTG
This sequence comes from Grallaria varia, assembly GCA_013396735.1. Classification (NCBI taxonomy): domain Eukaryota; kingdom Metazoa; phylum Chordata; class Aves; order Passeriformes; family Formicariidae; genus Grallaria; species Grallaria varia. Next base: position 1,303,922 of record VWZG01009713.1, read on the forward strand.
AGGTCTAGCAGTACTGTATGTTGGGAAGTATTATTTGGCTACTTCTTATACATTTGCCTGCAGTGTTGGGACTGTGCCAGCATGCAGTCCAGTAACAAATGAAGTTCAGTCTAAGATCTATACATGCAGGAAAAAAATATCCATGCAGACCTACTCATACACTCACATCACCATTTAAAGAGATTTCTCCCCCATCCTTCAAAGCATTTGGAATTTGAGTCCGCACATATACATTCTGTTCCTTGCCTCCGAATTCATACATCAAAGAAAGTGCCACAAACACAAAGCAACACAGAGGCAAAGCACAGATTCTTCATTAACTCTTTCTTTGAAGAAGAGAACTGTGAGAGATGTACCAGCCCCACGCTGTTTTTTGATGTATCGACATTTTCATCAACCAAAGTGAAGGAATTTGGATTTGCTGCTACAGACCAGATTTTGACCAACATACTAACACAAACCCAGAATCTGAAGCCAGTTGTCTGCACTCACACACTCCCCAGAAACAGAACAGAGAAATCACCAGTCACTGCATGTCTCTCCTTTTGAGGATTTAATTCAGACCATTAAAAATCACCTAAATTTTATTAGGTAGGGAAAAAAATTCGAGAAACAGATTTTTAGCTACGAAGTTACTGCAGTCTACTAGGGAGATCACTTGCTCTTGAAGGAGTTGCCCAATTATGTGCTGACCTTACACATGCTTTGATGGTTTCTTTAAGTGACTCATTAAGTAACTCAAGACAGTGACAACTTTCTTTTGCCAGACAGGTTAATTCAGTTGCATTATTTTTTCATAAAATTCTTCTTGATCACTACATAATTAGTCCAGATATGCCAGCATCAACACCTCCCTTTTACTTGTCCCCAACAAGAAATACAAGGCAAAATACCCATGGAAAGTAATCAAAAATCCCTCCTTATGAGGGTTTGAGAAGGGATGCAATACTAATCAACACCAGCACTAACTTTATTTTCTTTTCACTTGTGCAAAGCAGCATGCAGGCAAATAGCACCCTTCCAGCCTACACTGTCTCTGCAATAACTTGAAGGAATTTTCTGAATTTGCTCCAAGGAACCGGTTTGCTCCCAGCTGACTCCCGGCACCACAAAACAGACTTGCAGCAGAGCCAGGATCAGGTTCCCAAGTCTGCTTCCCAAGTCTTTGGTCAAGTCCTCTTCCCCACACCAATGTGGGTCCAGATATAGTTGCTCTACAGCCATATGGAGCAAAGAGCAAGCCCAGCAGCTGCCACACTCAGCAGGGAGTTGAGAGACATGCAGCACTTCTTCCTCACTAAGTTTGAGAAGAGCAGCACAAGTCAAGTCAGTTTTCTGCTCACATAAAAGCAGTTCAAGAACGTCTTTACAGGCAGGTCCAAAAGTCATTGCTAGGTTCTTCCAAGCTCCCAGTGCATTTATTTGGCCTCTCTCACTAAGAAGCGTGGTGCAGTCCAGTCCCAGTTCACATGCAAGGTGAATTCTTCCCCAGGCTGCAAAGCTAACCTGGAATACCAAAAAGCTATTCCTCCTCCAAAGAACAAACAGAAAAGACTGTGACCACTACATAAACACAGTCACAAACCAAAGCACCATTAACACCACCCATCACTTCTGCCATGTGCATAAGACACTCTATAAGCACAGTGACCACCAGGGGAAACAGCCCAGCTGACTTGTGTGAGACACTTCTGCTGCAGCCAAGAGAACACACCTCCAAGACCACTTCTCTTCTCCACTGCTGCTTTCCAGACTGTACAGACTTTTCCAGACTGGCTCAATCCCTCCATCTCCAAGGGCAAAATTCCCTATGCACACGGATCAATCCTACCATTTCCTACAGTGTCCTGCTCAGAAATGCCTTCAATTCCTATCACCACACTCTTGATGACAGCCGAAGCTCCTAGTCAGGGTGACATACCAACATTGTGACCCACTTGTCTGCCACAGCATGAAAGCTTCACAACAGTGTCTCCTTGGAATGACTGTAGCCGCACTCGCCCCATCTGCCAGCTTGCTCTTTTCCCTGCCACATGCTGTGTCTTCCTAGAGATTACAAAAACTATTTCTGCCCATGACAATGCCTTTAAAGCTTCATCCCACATCTCCCCCCACCTCTTTGTTAATGACACTGCTACAGAATTGGAGCTGGAAACCAGAGCAGCTACCATAACATGGCTAAAGATTCCTTTAGATATTCATTAAATAATGAAGATGTTACGCCTAATCCCTCAGTGAAAAGGAGGCACAAGCAAAGCCTCTGCCTGTGAGCAGATTAACCTACAGGCCAGTGAGGTTTTGTTTTTCTCTACCCTTCAATTACTTATCACCTTTCTGAGACGAAAACGGAGGTGTGCCCTCATCCCAGAATCCCACCAGACCTAGCAGCAATTAGAGCATGCCTCAGCATAAAGCTCTACCAACACACTGCAGAATGAGGCACAAACTAATAGCCTCATTTGGCACAGGTAAACAATTGTAGTGGAAACCACACTGAAGAGATGTTGCTAGCAGAGACCTGAACAAGGGTGGTGATTGAATTTTCCCACACCCTTCAGAAGGATAAAGAGAAATCTTCTTAGATTAGCTAGAAAGGAAATTAAACATGAAGAGCAGAGTAGCAGTGGAACAGAAATTCAGGAGGCTGTTAAATCTTCAAAGGATGTATTTTAAGCATAGGTTGGATAAACGTTTGACAGAATACAGCCAGGTACATTCATTGGTCTTCTGTGAACAATAAACTGGATTTGACTATTTCCTGAAGTCCCTTACATTACAATGTCTATAAAACATCAAAATTTCCTCCTTGCCATTAGAGGATGCATTATCAGCAATATAAGTTGCTAGTTAGTAACCATCCTTTATGAACAATGAAAGGCACAGTGATAGACTCTTACTAACGATCTGTTGTAGAAATACATTATACTGGCTAATAGAAGTTACTCCTCAGGGCAAGATTGACACCAAGGTTAACAAAACTTTCCAATACTGTCTTAAATCAAGATTAACATCCAACCATGACATATATAAAGACTATGGAGAACCTTAGACTCTCTCCCATGTCTGGAACTCAGATCATATCCATCCTTTCTTTCCCTGAAGGATCCTGAGCTATTTCTACACCAATGACCCAAACACAAGCACAAACAGAACATTCTTCTCAACAAAACTTACTTTGGGCACAGCTTTCAGAAGCATGGAGCATGTACATAGTAAGATTTCTTGGAATTACAAGTTAGGGATGCATTCACTCAGAGAACATGAAAGAGCTTTGTCCTGGTTGCAAGCAAGATGCAAGGAGACATTTGGGTTCTATCAGGCTGAGATGCTCCAAGACCCAGTAAAACTCCTCTAACTTGTGACATTCATTACTCAACAGCAAACAACAGGTCTTAAACTTCTGGCTATTCAGCACAACTTTCTAATCACCCATACACCTAACAACACAAACCACACATTCTGGACCTTCCATGAAAGGGAAATAATGCTAGCATATTCAGCATGCCCTGTCTTAGCTTCCATCTCAGTGGAACTCAGTTGTGCTGCACTGCCACAGAAAGACCTGCTACTAAAGCCCAAGGAACACACAGACCAGTCCGTTTCCAATTAAATCAAATGGATTTATGCCACACTAAGTGAGACAGACCTTGTAAAAAGGCTCCAGGCTACTCAAATCAATATAAAATTCATTTTAGGCTTGTGGTATTTTAGCTTATTAGGAACAAGTTTAAATTGTATGAAAGTATGTCAAAAAAGAAATTCGCACAACTTCCCAAACCTTCAGATATGGGAAGTGTCTTCCCCCATGTAGTTAAGATCCACCCCTGAATGAAACCCCAGGATGAGGTCTATGCTACAATGTATTCGTACACCATCCTTAGCTGTTGGCTCTCAAGGGGGCAAGAAAGAAATTGATCTTAAGTTAGGAATCCTCCTCCTACTACAGAGGTCTTGCCATCAGGCCCATTTTCAAATTCCTACAATGGGCTTACACAACCAGTGTTGTCAATTTAATAAGCACAGACATTTTCCCAAAAGAACAGAGAAGCAACTCAGGAGGAGGGAAAGACATTGCACACTTGGACACACACTGTCAGTCAGCAGCAGAGCTGCCAGCTGAACCTGAGTTCACAACAGCCCAGTTCCTGCATGAAGCACAACCCTCCACCTCTGCTGACTGGAGCTGTGACTGACTTTCACCACTTTTGCTCCCAGGCCTCACAAACAGACTCAATGCTCCTCATACAAGAGAGGGTATCAAATAGTGCAGGCTACCTGGAAATAGAAACTTTATTTGAAAACCTGATCTCAGGAGATTTTTCCTTCAATGGATAGCCTAAATACTACAAAGGTAGATACCACCAAAACACATTAGTTACCTCAGGCCAGTCATACACATTAACGTGTAGTACTCTTATCACATTATTGCATTCATCTTAAAACCACAGGGAAAAAAATACCATCTAGCTTGCAGTTAGGGTTTCCTAAAAATTCATATGGAGCCTTCTGCTGGTTTAAAGGGAAACCGGCAGGAGGAAGTACTGACTCGAAAGAGGCTAGAAGTCAGAGCTACAATTTAATAAAAAGTTTTCACTAAATACAATGATACAAAGGAAAATTGGTTTTAGCCCACAACACCCAGTTGCACAACCCAGCACCCTGGGGCACAAACAGAATGGTGCTCAGCAGCCCTTGTGCTGAGCACCACGTGGTCCCCGAGTCCAAAGCAAAAAGAAAAGGAAAACCTGTTTTCCTTCCCAAAGGTTGGTGGTCCAAGCCCCCAGACCCCAAGATTATATATGCTTGGGTTCAGATGGGAGTGCCCAGTGCCTCCTCCCGGGTGAGGGGTTTCACAAAGGGTGATTTACTCAGTGGGTCACAGGACATCTTGGTCTACTTGGTGGCCCATTAGCAGACACGAATCCTCAGGTTGGGTGTGAAGGTGCTAATGACTCCCGGAGGGGAGTTATCACACCCGAATCTTTGGTGTGAAGACAGGGAACCCTCCTAACTCAGTTTTCTCACACACCGAGATCATAGCCTGAGGTGTCAGATGTGTCCTGGGCAGTTGCTGCAAATAATGCATTATTAACAGTTCATGATAAATGGCAGAGAGGGTATAGAATACACAGTTCCAGTTACACCCACACAGTGATAAACTGGTCCCAACTGCTATAACTAGGACAAGCCTCTGAACTCTGCAACAGGTTTTCTACAGAGCTTTCCTCTGAACGCAGATGAACAAAACGGGCAACAAACTTAGAAGCCGGACACTGCACTGCTGCTGCAACCGTGTCCCCTCTTGCAGCCTTTAATGCAGGTCACAGCCTCCTACAGGCAGGGGATGCATCATTCTGCCTGCACATGCCACAAGCAGGACACAAGCCCAGAAAGTCTACTGGTGTCTAGAAGGTATCTAAAGCATCATCTCATGAGCCACCCTACAAATACACTGGACTATTCTGACTGCCTACACAGAAGAGCTTGGCTGTAGTACAGACCTGGGGTTTGCAAACTTGGATTTTGTCATTCCCACCTCTCTTTTACAGCCTGGACACCCAGTGGAGGGAGAAAAGTTTGCTGCAAGCTGAGTCCATAGCAGGTTCTTCACTATTAATCACTCTTCACTACTGCTCTCCTCTTAATTCACATGACGTAAAAGCTACACAGCTCCTTCATAGGCCAGACCAGGAGCGGTAATGGTTGACTGACAAGGATCTGCAAGAGAAGTTTCTTTTTTTCAAATCTAGAGTATGCAATATGCTTGGGAAGGGGAAAATGGCAAGGCTCTGCCCTCTAGTCATTTCCCAAGAGCTCAAAATACTGGAGGCACAACTGCAATTACCTGCTGCCAAGGCTGCCAGCTCAGCAGCAACTAAGCCCTTCCCATGGCTCCTGAGGGAATTCACTGTGGACGTTTTAGGAACTGAGCGAACAGACCAAACCCAGCAACTGGATCCTGTCAATACATTTATCCCTCCTTTAAACAAACTCCTTGAGACCTGGGGGAACAAGGCACCATTAATCTGGAACAAGAAGCATCTACATGTGGCCTTAGCTAGAGCACCTGCATATACAAGCAAGAGGGAAAACACCTTTTCCCCTGAAGCTAATCCCTACCAGGGCACCTGCATTCCCAGCAAAACTTTACACCAGCAGAAACCCAGTTTCCACTCAGTTATTCACAGTTCAGCAACCCAGACAGATGGTCTTTAACTTGTAGTTGTAATCTTCTGACACATACAAAACCCATCTGCAGTAGCTTAATCATGTTTTTATACCTAAAGGGCCAAGGCGAGCAAGCAACCCACTTAGCCTCTCTTCCACACAATGAGGAATCCTTTTCAATAGGAATTTGTGGAGCAGCCTCCATACTTTGGGGAGTGACAGCTTCATAGAAACGTAAGGCAGAAAATTATGGGCATGAAAAATAATCAGGGATTTCCTCTTCACTACAGAGTCACCTTGCCTGCCAGCCTGTTGCAGTCACACAGACAGTGGAGCTCTCCCTCCCACCATGTCTGGTTTTCCTAACACTGGTTCTGTACCTCTCCCTCCAAACTGAGGTGTCAGTTCTGCACACGAGACTCTTGTGCTCAGTCACACCAGAGCAGGCCAAGGAAGCTCTAAACCAGCCTGGCAAGAAAAAGCTTCAGAGTGCCAGGGCTGTTGTGGGCAGAGCACCAGGTGCCAAGCTACCTAAACCAACTGCCGGTGCAGCAAAGAAGGGAGGAGGAACAGCTCCTCCACAGGAAGCAGAAGTGAGGGAAAAGGAACCTCTACCACTGTTTCAGCAAATACGCTTATAACTTCAGGGCAGTTTCTTTCCCATTCAGAGGGCAGAAGGGAGGCAAGATGCACTGTAAGTACTCTGCAGCACTTCTAATCCAAGTCCCACAGGGTCCTATTTCTGTAGCTCCGGAAATAGAGAGTGGGAAAGAAAACTTGGAAAGTTAAGTCAGAAGAGAGGGATGGTCTTACCTCCTCTCTAGCCTCGGGCTGTTTGCTTTAAATGGAAGTAATTTTTTTAACGGAACCACTAACACAGTTTGGAGGACATTGTATCCAAGAGCAAAACCTAGCTGCAAGAATCAGAACAGGCTCTTGCTTGTAAATGAAGGACACTGGCAACCTGACTCCCACAGGATTGTGGCACCTGCCTGCCACAGGGACACGTGGCCATCAGGACCAGCCGGACCTTAGCAGGGCCTGCCCTCGGCACAGCCACGAGCTGAGAGCTGTCACCAAGGAAAGCCATTCTCCCACTCCTCCTTTGGAAACTGTTTAACGCGCTGTCAGATGAACTCCAGACCTGCTCTACACACTAGTTCAGAGCCCAAAGAGTACTAAAATTCACTAGCCCAATTACCAAATTTTCCCTGTAGTATTGCCTTGCTGCTTTATCTGTGAACTGGGAACTAAATACAATCTCTGCCTAAATGCCTGGTGACTAAAGAGCATAACATCAATATTTAAACAATCCAATTCCCCTGAGAGAAAGCAACACATTTGTGCCAACTCTATTGCTCAGCCAGGTAAGAGGAGTAGGCTTCAGTGATGGGTTTAGCTATTTTGCTGGTCTGTAATTCCAGATCCTTTTAGATGAAACACAGTACAGAATTTAAAAATTGATATTCATCTCATCTTCCCAAAATCATTTTATTTTCTTTTGATCCAGCATCAAAGATTTTTGGGATATGTATATCATTAACTATGCCAATCAGAAGAGCAGTGAATCTCCAAACCAACTATATACACTGTATGTAGCAAAAAAAACATGCATTAACTATTTCTAACTCAGATCTTGCAAGATCAGGGGAGAAAGCAGGAGGTTCCTCCAAACAAGCAGGACTTACAGGAAGTTTTATATACAGATTAGTTCTACTGAAAGCTTTAGACATCTGGCCTCAAATAGCATTATCTATACTGGAGCCCACTAAATGCACCAACCCAAATACTCTGGACAAATACGGTCCCTTCTGAAAGAAAACACTACAACAAGGCATGGGCCACCGTCAGACTGAGACCAACCAAGTCTAGGAAACTACATAAAGACGAATATGTGATGCTCAACTGTCCATAGTGCAGACAGATCGCTTATTGCTCATTACCAAAAAAAGAGCCCAAGAAATAGGAGATCTACAGCTCCCCTGGAACAGAACATTTATCTCACTGTGACTCTCCCCTTCCAGACTCCCGGTGCATGTGCACAAACTTGCTTTCAGCAGCAAGTTGAAGCACACTGCATTAAGGAGAAAATTAGCTGTGCAAGTCAAATGAAGAGCAAATGCTTCTTTTCAAGTTTCCTTTTAATCTTTTGATGCTAGATAAAAGAAAAAAGTAAGATTCATCTCACAGGTATGCAACTGTTCCAAAAATGAGCACTGAACAGCACAGATTCAAAACCAGCACAAAGATGAAAACAGCATCCATATGCAGCTTAAGCCTGTCATCTATAAGCACGGAACCTGCCAGCAAGAAAGAAACATCTTGTGGCAAAGGACCCCTTTCAGCCTTACCTGGGTTCAATCCCCACCTCCCTCCCTGCCCAGTCTCAAGCCTCAAAGGAGTGGGACACACCTAAAGTTACTGAAAGAACATGGACACTACTACAGGTCCTGGGACAACCAAGTATCTGCTAATCAACTTTTTCAAACAACTCATTCTCAGCTCTTCTATATGCTACAGAATGGTGTCCCTTTCAAATACAGTGACACAACCCTCAACTGACCACTCAGCGTCAACCCAAGCAAATAACCTCCTGCACAAGGACACCCCTTCGTGACTGAAGCCTTAATTCCACCTTAGAATCCAGCTTGTAATGTTGGTTAGACAGCTGCTCTCCCCAGACGCTGATACCTATAATGATTCTATTCAAGTCAAATGAGATTCTGAATTTCCTCCAAAAAAAAAAACCCAAGAGCAGAATACAGGATGTCAAAACAAGCATTGTATGGAAGCAGAGGGAACATCCTTCTCACACCACTGATCTAGGAAGGGCAAAGGAAACAGCAAGGACAAAAGAAGAAAAAAAATTACTGAAAACAGCATTATCTGTCTAGCATCAATCTACATTATTTTAAAGAACACAGGCAGCAAAGACTATGATCTCTTTATCCTACATTATTTGCACCAATAACAGATTTTTAGAGGCAGAAGGGGCTCATTAGGTCAGTTAATCTGATATTCCATGTAACACAGTTCATGAAATCCCAAGCAGTTCCTCCTGCACTGAAACTAATTATTTTCTATGAATAAAGTACTTCTTCTGCAACAGGGTTTAACCTGATTTAAGGTCTTCAAATCAAATAAAGGAAGAAAATCAGAACTAAGAATTCTGACCGGCAATTTAGTTTTTGTTACAGATACAGACATTGCATACTCCACAGTAAGATGCAGAAAAACATAAGCATTATTATCATTGGCCAAAAAAGGACATCCCCCCCCACCTCCAATTCACGTGCAATAGTTTTCAGCCTTCTGAAATGTACGATGAGCTACACGTTTTCTAGTAAGGATGTATATCTCTACAGAGCAAATGAAAGTCCACAAGCAACACCACCACTTCCTTCAGGTTGTCTTCTATAGCTCCCCAAACAATAAACCAAGTTCCACGTGGCTGAGAGATCACAGGTTGGAAATTGGTGTGCTCCAGTCAGAGTGCAAACCAGCAGAGAGGGCTGTGGTTGTTCTGATACCCATTCCTAGGGCAGTACAAAAACCAGTAATAGCTGGTAATGATTTTTTCCCCCATCTTCTATTGTATAAAAGCTTAATACAAAACAGCACCTTTTGAAGATGTCACATTCATGCAATGCCAAAGTAACTATCACAGAAGCAAAAATTTCTCATGTAAATTCACATATAATTGGCTATAAAAAACTATCCATGTGTTTTTACTTTAAAATCACCAAAACTATTACAAGGAAATACAAATTCAAAAGCTTCAAATAGGGGGAGTGGAAAATGATAAATTTCAATCACATACTCAGACTTGTGTAACAAAGAGAAAACAAGATTAGTTATCCCCTGATTATCCATTATTAATGGTTACCCTCAAAGGAGTGTCTCCCAGAAAACAATTTACATAAGAAACAAAATTCAAACGTGAATTAATCCTTATTAACATGCACAAAACTAACACAGGCATGTTATTAAAAGCATTTGAAGAGCTAAAACTAAAAATAAACTGACATATCTTCCCCGCATTAGCTGTGGTGTTCATCCAAAATTATGTCCCATCTCCGGAGAGCCCACACATGGCACATTGCAGCAGCTGGGGTCAAGTTGAGTTTCTCTGACTTCAACGGCAGCAGGATTTGGCTGTTAATTAAGTACTAGACTTCCCATTGTCCCAACCCTACCACACCTTTCCTGATTAAAAAAGGCAGTTTTTAGAGCATTTTTGTTTTAGTTGTTCAGCCAAGTTTGGCTGCAGAGCCATTTTCGAGCACACATTTGCTTATCAGAACTGCTGCTCTCATTTATCACAATTGCCCTTCTGATCTCCCCAGAAAACAACCCCCAGCAACACATTTCATTTCCATCCTCCCAGTGTGAAGATGCCAAACACCTACAACTGCTGATAGCTGTGAAGTAAACAGAAGGAAAATAAATAGGCTCAAGGCACCTCCTTGACATCCCAGAAGTTTTTCCTGGCTCACCTCCTGTGCTGATGAATAGCATTTAAGAGGCCTGCCCTTGGCCTCTTTTCTTTGCCTGCACTTACCTTTCCCCAGTTTAAGAAGGTACACCAGAACCTGTCGTCCTGCCCTGTTCATCTCAGACTGCCAGACGAGAGTCACCACTGGTTATCTTCCCACACGGAAAACAGAGTCTATCCCACCCTCATCCTTCCCTGCAGCTCCATCTTTTCCCAGATCAGCAGCTTCTTTCTGCTCCAAGCTCCTGGCTCATGCACACCTGCTCACATTCCCCACAGGGCTTTATCCTGCATTAACCTGTCTGCACAACAACTGATTCTTTGAGACACGGTGACTTACACAGCTCCCCCCACTTTCTCACTCCATGTCTCACCCATCCAAAGCAGAGCCTTTGTGCAGCAGTGTCCAAGAGCTGCAGCTGCAGGAAATGAGCTCCTTTGGATAGAAACACGAAAACAGCAGGACCACCCCAGCCACCCCTCTGTGCCTAGTCCAACAAAATTATATTGATGTTGGACCAGCGATCTCGGAATTATCATACAAGACACCTGTAATACAATTGTGATAAATCTGGATTTTAGTTAAAACACTGAAAACACATAACACATGGAAGTCTGAAGTACCCACACAGAGTATAAAGTACATATTTCAGCAATTCATCCTGGCTCTCCTGTATAAATCAATTTTCCCTTCATCTTATTTCCCTCCTTTATGTTAGCTGGAAGAACGGGGGAACCCATGAGACCCACATGACCTAAATGACTTGGCTACTACGTCATGAGAAATCTGCTTTCCTTAAGACAAAAAAGCCAGCAAGCCACGCTCACACCACCTTTCACATGACTTAGCTTTGTAACTTAGGAAAGTCACCAACTCTTGTTCTTAAGACCAGCTACAGCACACTCTGCAACAATTCTCATGTACTATTTCTTCCTGAAAACTTTCCAAGTTTATTAAGTCTCCAAACTTGCAGTATTTCATGCAGACCTGAAATCCAGCCTATCCCATCAGTCAAACAGCTAGAAATTTTCATGTGGTTCTCAGCAGCTCATCTTTCTGCTGTTACATATCCTTTCCCTTCCAGCTTTCTCAAATATAACAGCTCTACCCCATTTATTATCACTACTGCCCTAGAGGGAATTGTCTTGCCTTGATAACTTGCCTAGGATGATCCTTCTTTTCACATCCCCAACCCTCTAGCAGTTCTGCACACTGAAGTTTTCTATCTCCACCTTCAAAGCACCGTCATTTGGGCCAAGATGTCAGTTCCTGCCTTCCTATCCATCTCTACTGCCAAGTCTGATCACATCACCTCTAGGTGCAACTTTTCAAACAAACACCACTGTACTTTTCTCTACATATGCCCTCCTGCTTGGGAAACCTTCTCATTAACTGTAAGAAGGATTACTAGAACAGGAAGTTCCAGAAGGAAACTGATGAAACTGTATGGAGAGAATAGGACCTGAGCAACACAGAGAAAGCAGCAGAGATCTTTAAAGGCAACAAGAGAACTCAGATCTTGATGGGTACTGGAGTTAGTAGTCTTTCACAAGCAGCACATTCCAGCAACATTATACAGGTAACAACTTCTCGAAGACCTAAAGGGACAGAAGGTAGAAGAGGCAGACAGTAGACTACCACAAAAGCTACCTATGCAAACATGGAAGAAAAGCTCTAGCCAGACAGACAAAAGAAAACCAAATATGCCAATCTTTAAGAGCACATACCTACTAAAACCTGTGTGCTGTTTCAGCTTTCCACACAGCATCTCATCACTGTGAGAAAAACTCCTGTTGAAGATCAAGGAGTTCAGCCATCAATCAACATCAGCTTCATGCCTCAGGATACAACACCACAGTGCTCCTTTGAATGTCTCAGAGTTCATCAAGGTACGCAACTATCGTCTCCAGGGGCTTAATTTACAAAGGTAGGAGTTGATCTGCCAAGGGATCATTCTGTCCACAACACACTAAATGGATAAGAACATGCACAAATGCATTTATTGAGGAGTATTGGTTTAAGTAATTTAGTGCAACAGGACTGACTCCATCAGCTATGAGCAAACAGAATTCCCTCCAAAACTCAGGTACACCTTTTTATTCCAATGGGAATGCTAGAGCTGTCTATATTTATAGAACTATTACAGAAATTGGGGTATTAACAGGTCTGGCTCCGTCACACAACTTTGGTGATGGGCATACAGCAGTGGAAGCCTGTAACATTCAGCTTCATATGGCACTGAATGAGTGCAACCCTTTATTTAAGCTCCCAGTAGTGAGACATGGAGTCCTCCTGAACTGTTAAAAGCAGGCATTTGTTCCACACCACTGCAGAAGCACTGATGCCTCCATCTGCAGTAGAATTTCCAACTACACCCAACACAACTGTGTCACATGATATTGGCCAAATGGAGAGTCATGGCAATATAAGGCAAAATGGAACACAGTTCCAATAGACACAGAAAGAATTAAGGCAAATAGTAGGAAGAGCTGATTTCTAACACGCAATTCACAGTAAATGCAGATATTATGCAAACTATATAATTTCAAAACACACTGAGTAGAAACAACTTTAGTTTTCCCATTTGCTATTACCAGGTTCTCAACCACCAGCTGGCTGGCACAAACACTAAGCCCTGGCAAGGTTGTACCCTCACAGTTAACCTAACAAAGCTTACACAGTCCAAAGAGATCCTGCCAGCCTTCGCACTTGGTGCACATTCTGCCCACAGGGGCAGAGCCAGCCACAAAGAGGGTATGGCCAGGCTGGTTGGGGCTTTGAGCCCCCGTGTCTAGTGGATGGTGTCCCTTCCTGTGGCAGAGGGGGTTGGAATGAACTGATGTTTAAGGTCCCTTCCAACCCAAGCCGTTCTATGGCAGAATAGGGCTCTACTACAAAATTTTTCATGGTTTCCACAAACTTCTCTCCACAAAGCTGCCTTTGGAGATGAAAAAGTATTAATAACCATGAAAATTTCTTTCTCATACTTAATGCAAAATGCAATCCTACACATTCTTCTCTCTGGCTAAAATCCCAGCCACTCCATAAAACATCTTGCTTTCCATGCTCTGATAACTGGGAGTCCTTGCTCTGATTCTTGAATACTCAAATGTTGCTTTGTTTTAAAGTTTCATGTTTGGCACAAAAGCAACACCAAGTGAGTAACACAGAAGGTTTTGCCTAGTTTTAAAAAAAGAGATCTCATCTAGAAAGAAAGTAATGACTGTTTTGTGGGAGGCAACACTCACTTGGAGAAAATCAGAGACTACACGTCTCCACTGGGTTCCCACACCTTCCCTCCTGCATTTAATGACATGGCTACAGACCAGACAATACATGGGATACAAATACATGAGGTAGCTTCATACAAACTCACACATAGCACAGTTCCAGCCATCAGAAATCTGGAGCTCAAAGCAAGTCAAGTAGGAAGACAAAACCGACTGTGTTAAGCCTCAGCTGAATTGTCATTGGTACCTTGGGTGAAAGAGGTTCAGCACACATACCTTTGAGGCAAACCCAAACTGCTGTCATCACTAGCATACCAGAAACACTCACATGGTAGTCAATTTATATAGGCACTTCTGACACTGGGACACTTACCACTTATGTGCTAATAGATTTTGTTAGAAAACAAGTAAGAAACAAGTTTTAGGGCTTGACTGTTAACAATGATATGGCAGAGGAACCAGATTATGATCCCAAAGGCCCCTGCAACCTGAATTACCTGGGATCCTATGAGCAGATCCTACTGCCACACAGGAAATGTTACCTTTCAGTCCCAAAATTCAACTGCTGCAGAAGGAGGGCTGCCAGAGCCAGAATTGTGTATCTAAAACAGCAAGATAACCCTGCACCAGACTGCCTAGTCCAGTAGGCTGGTCCTCCAAAAATGGCTGCACACTTAATGCTAAGAATACACTGGAAGGTTAAAAAGAGGGGGGAAAAAAAAGTATTATCAGCTATTTTTCAGTCTTATTTTTAATGAAGAAATCATTAAATTGTTCTTCTAACATTCATATATTCTTTCTTGTCCCATAACTTCCGAATTCTTTTACCACTTTCAGCAAAGTTCAAGCCTACATGGTAGGGAAAACAGAGATACCAAAGATTATATGCTCTTACAAATCTACTAACTAAAAGAGGTTTCAACAAAAGACAGACTTCTGCACGATGAAAACAACAGCATCAGACACCAGCAAATCTACGCAGAAAAACTCAAAGGAAAGGAGGCTTCATAAAACTTCCTGGCTTACAAAATGACTCAATTACAAATAGACAAGCTCAGGGGCAACTAGACCCCACTGACAGTGGGATTGTCAGTAGGCAATATTTTCACGTTGAAGGACAAGAATGGATTTTAAGACAGCTTATAGGAATATCCCACAAAGAAGACATGGAAGAGTGTGCATACTTTTAGTGGTGAAGCTAACAGGATGGTGCTGGTGGGAGGACCCCAGGGGCTGATGAATATTTCTATTAGCATCAGAGGATAACAGAACTCCACTGAAAAATTTAGAAATAAAACCAGTTCAGCAAAAAAAAAAAAACAAA